>JABFQC010003004.1:0-14870 GCA_022817085.1 Psilanteris sp. ZL-2020
GTATTATACTGGTTTGTTTTTGGGAATGTTGCTCATGGGAACTGTCCCATTAAATACCACTTCATTTATATACTGGTGCTTATCTTGCTATTTTACAATGTTGCCAAGTTTCCTCATCTAAATAAACACAATTTATCATATTCATACTTTTTTTATATTATAAATGTAAAATGTTATACTAATTATATTATTGTTATTTATTATTTTACCATCGCCGTCTGACTAAATATGGATTATTTTTACTTGCAATTTTAAATTATTTTTGGATACTCAATAACGATGTTGACAATATGACATTTAATGCAAATAATGAACTTTTTAATTTCAAATACATGAAAATTGTATAACGACAATATGTAATAATTTGTATTAATAATAAATATAAAATCTTTTACTTTAAAACAGTACATTAATGAGATTTATTCTATTGCTGTTTTAAATTTTAATACTATATATTAATCAAATATAATCTTAATAAATTCTTATTGGATTTTACTGGTTTTAAATTAATCAGACATCTTTCTTATTTCAATTAAAATTTATAAATACTTTTCATTATAATAAATCTGTAAAACAAACTTTAGCAAATTAAGATTTATTTTATATTTTTGTATTAAAAATGTTATCATGACGAAAGAAAAAATAAATACATTCTATACTACTAGTATATTCCAAAAAACAAAATTGTAAGCAAAGTTAGAACCGCACATACTAGTATGACTAAGCTCTTAAGTGTGCATGTGGGGCAATTACAATGCCGTCAGAGTATTTCAACTTTACAGCATCATTTTTGAAAAAGTTATACTAATTAATCTGAAAAATTATTACCATTATATTTTTACACTTAAAATATAAGATCATATAACATTGATTGTAATATTGATATTATAGTAAAACATACAAACGTAAAATCTAATAGTAAAATTATTGTATTAAGAGTTGAAAATGCATTTATTTATACAAATTTCAGGGTCATGTATTAACATAATATGAAAACAATTGATCGCTACAAAACATGAATGAATGTAAGATATAAAATTGCTTTCGTTTGATACATAATGTTTATCACAATCTTAAATTGTTTATATCGAAATATTAACATAATGATATATGAAAGAATATTATTTTATTAAATTGTTATTAAATTATTAAATATTATAATAAAAAGTTTAAATTAAGTATATATCGTTTTTAAATTAAATTTTTTAAAAGCATGAACAAAATATAAATCTAAAAAATAAATCAGTCCATATCGTTGTGTATAATTTACTTGTATGTATTTTATTGACATCCTTTTGGTGTATCTAAAGTTGCCATGATTTCAGTAGTTTCTCTTTAATCTACCATTAAACGAGCCTTCAACCCACTTTTATTTTGAAATGCTAACAAATCGAGCTTGGCCAAACGTTAATCGAAGATTGGTAGAAGCAAGTTACGTTACAGAGTTGTAGTTGTAGATACATGATATACGTTCCAGCTATTACCTAATCTGTCAAGGTGTAAATGTGTATCGTGCATCCTGCAAATATGTCCATATGTGGTAGTGGCTCAGCACAGTTTAGTTTATCGTCTCAAGAGGATCGCAGCATAATGTTATGACCCATTGGCTGTTATGCAACTTCAGTCAACTGATATGTAGATTTAAATAAACCTTTGAGTAAGTTTTGTTTATGTAAACGTTGACTGAGTTCGTCAAACAAAAATATACCAGTATACATTTCAAAACTTTTGATGGAATTTGATGTAACTAAATTGGAATTTTTATAAATATATTACAAAATTAATTTTTTTCAAGTATGATTGACACAAATATTTCTTATCTAATGAAAAATACAGTTTTGGGTATAATTATTATTAATAATAAATAAAATATACATAATTTATATAATGTAAACTATAATATAGCATTTATTGTATTGTTTTAGTATTATTTAGAACAATTTATTAAATACTCCAGGAAATAGATAAGCGTTTGTATTTTTTGTGTAAACAAAAAAACTAAGGAATGTGTTTATTGGACTTTATTCTGTTTATATTTTGTAATTTGTAAATAATATTACCATTATATACTCATCACTCTCGTTGTCATTACATGGTCACGTTTACGGAGTTTGCGGCTACTGTATATGCGATGATGAAGTGTTATTTTGTGTTATTTTTTAATAGAAAGGGGCTTTTTTTCAAAGACTGATAAAAGAGTAGATGTGCTACTTACGCGGAAAGAAAAAAAGTTTTAAAAATTACTCATAAAATATCAATTCCGTGACTGAACAGTTGTATTTTGAAATAATAATACATACAACTTCAGCAATTTCAATAAAAAAATATCAGCAGTTTTGACTGAAATATGTGCAATATTTATTAATTTTTAAGTATAATTTCAAAAAATAGAGCACTATTGTCACACACATTTAATATTTTGCTAGCAGTTTTTATTATATTATTTCTTGTTTCCGTGTATAATTCCGATGTTGATTTAATTCTTATGTATATCGATGTCGGAAATATTCCAGGACACAAAAGTTGAAGATAATAGTGTGAAGACGCGATGCAATTTATCGCGCACTGCCACCTCAAGTACTTTTTCCTATTCATTTAAAGTACCTGTATCCATTTGCTTGAAAACTTTAATATGCATAAACGTTTTTTTTATTTTTTATATGCGCGAATATAGATTTAAGATTACAGTAAATATATATATATATATATATATATGATTCAGGTAACCATATTTTAAAAAGAAAACAACAATAAATTTAGGGTTAATGAATAAAATTAAACACAATTTACGATTCGGGGTTTTAGTGTATAAATAATATATATATATATTCTATGCCATTTTTAAGGACAAATAGCATTTAGGCGCCTAGTTACACATAGAATAAAGCTACTATAAAATACCGTACCTATAGTTTTATAAGGATATCATGGTTAGTATATGGAAATACTCTATAGAAATTGTTCGTATAACATATGGCTAATTTTTCTGGAAGATATTGTATTATATAGAATATGTATTTCATCATTTTTGAAATATTTATTTCCATATCCATGTAATACCATATAATGCATAGTCATTTTTAATATATTTTTTTATAAATCCCTGTGTATAATAATATAGAAATGCTTCGCCCCCCTTTAAAAATATAACAAATCTCACGTACGTGAGAATCACATGGATTCCACCATCGTATTTTGCTATTCTGTCGTCAAAAGGTTCAATAGGCAATATATATTTATATTAAATTATAAGTAAAAATTATAGTTAAAAAATTCTTTAACAATTAATCTAATAAACAATTTTTTCTCTTATAAAACTTATTGTACCAAATTTATATATAGACTGTAAAAACTGACGTGACAAAAATATCTTATTCCGAGACATTTGTATACTAAAGATAGTATAATTCTCTTATTATTAGATAATACTTATGCTTTTTGCTTGAAAATGTCTCAATTTAAGACACTTGTTTTAGTAGTGTAGTTTTATAAAAATGTATATTTATATATTATATTATCAATATAGTTGTTTAATAACTGAAATTACTTAATAAATTTAATGGAATAATATTGTCTATATATTTATATTATTTATACATAATTATACCATTTACGTGCTTTTCTTTTTCGGTTTAATTTAACAAATTATTATAATACATAAGTAATAATTTATATATTTTTGTAATATAATAAAGAAAATCAATAATTTGTAAAAGTTTATTGAGTTATTTCCTTTAATTTACAACATTTAAATCTATATTTACATATTCACTAGCATTAATTGGCTGCTTACGATAACTTTATTTTATATACAGTTTCAATCATAAGTTTCATATTTATCTAACGTATCTGAAATTGCAATATTACAGATTTAGAACAATATTATTTATAGAATGTTTCCCGAATATACTTAGATATTTACACTACTAATATATTACAAATAAGAAATATTTTTTGTTTAATATAACATGCATGGTCTGTATTATAACTGCGTTTACTTTTCAATCTGTTTTATTATGAAATATGTATAATATTTTACATCACTAATAAAAAATGAAAGTATATTTACAATATATCGATAATATATTTATTTTTTTATTTTATTTATTAACATATAATACGGACAATAGTCCAATTTTACAATAAAAATCGAGTTGGAAATATGTTGTAAATATATTGTCAATATATTAAAATTATGTTTAAAATATATTATTAATATATATTTGCAATATATAGACAGTATATTGCAAATTTATTTTCATGTTTACTAGGGATACATTATAAAAAAGTAATGAATAAATTTCTATAATAAAGTATATAAATATAAAATACAATAACAAACTATATAATAACACATTAATTTATCTGTATCTTCAGGAATAATTAATGTTTAAGTTTTTACATTTTTGTTAAATAAATATTATATAAATTTAAGTTCCATAAAAGATCTTTATACAAAACATACCGATAGTATAGCCATCTGGTGGATTCGGATGTTAGGTCGTACATGTAGAATATACTATATAGTTGCATAGGCCTTCTTACATTTAATGGCAAATGATAAAGTCGGTATAAAGTCTGGTAATAAGTTGGGAGAGAAAGTCTGGCTAAGATATGTATTTTTTGACAAAATAAGAAAGAAGCTTTGCTATAAATTATATAATATTCTGCTAAACTGGTTTTGTCTTACTGATTTTTTCTATTGATTTATTACACATTGCAATATCACAGAAGCCGAGATTCGAACTGGCGTTCTTCAAATTAGAAGCCTGAACTACAGCTCCTAAGCCACCACGATTTATTACAGTTGATGCTTTAATAGGCCTAATGAATGACCCTATGCACGCTACGCTGCTATTGAGAAGCATCATACGTCATCAAGAGTAACAAGTCGTGGTGGCTTAGGAGCTGTAGTTCAGGCTTCTAAATTGAAGAGCGCCAGTTCGAATCTCGGCTGTTGTGATATTGCAATGTGTAATAAATCAGTAGAACAAACCCAGTTTAGCAGAATATCACGTATTCTAGCAAGCTTTTTTTTTGTTTTTTCAAAAAATACATATATATATCTTAGCTAGACTTTATCCAGACTTTGTCTACCAACTTATTGCCAGACTTTATCCCGACTTTAACTGTCATCGAAAAATTAATCTGAATTATGTATTTTAGCCAATCAATCAATCTCATCCTGTTTGGAATCCCATCCAAACTTCTAAACCGTCTGGATCGCGGCCATTATCCAACTACTATTCAGATTGTAACCACACTTCATCCAAAATAAAATTATACTATATATAGACTATTCATTCCAGACTAAATCTGGATTGAAACAAGATTTTTTTTCCACACGGGGGTTCTCCCCCTCCGCTGGGTGCCGCTGTTGCGCTCGAATGTTGCGAGAGGATATTTTATTAGTTTTATCATAAGTCGACTGTTGTGAAAACCGATGTTAGTTTTCACTGATCACTTTCTGTCCAGTTTTTTGACCAGTTGTACCAGACTAGTATACGACTACAAATTTGAACTAATTAGTTCATATAACCTCAGATTTCATTCTGAGGAGGACTAGAGATACGCTTCTTTTGGGTGGTAAATATTTACACAATTTTGTTTTTCTTTTTTTGAATGAACAGAAAAAATGCCCTTCGACCGCCCTCTTAACACTAATACACGCAGAGAAGAGTTTTGTTGATTCAACCAAAATTTTGTTCATTTAACCAAAATTTGGATGAATGTACCAAATATTTTGTAAATTTAACAATGTTTTGGCTGAATCAACAAATTTTCTCCGTGTGTACGAGGGGGCTTTGCCCCCAACACCCCTTTTGAAATTTTAACATAACCAATACACAAGATTCGTACAGGCTTCAGCACCATATTTTGCAGGTTTATCCTCAAACTCTGAGTTAAACCGGTGCAATTGTTTGAGGACAGTCCCCAAACACAGCATTTACATTTTATTTAATATTAATATTAATGTGCATCAAGATGGCCATTTGTCCCCATACTCTGCGATATGCTAAAATATCAGTATTTGTTATTTCACATTATTTGAACTTATTGAATTATATGTATTCTCATATCCTTTTATTTATAATAATTTTTCCTGAACATGCTCTTTAATAATACATAAATAAACAATTCATTCATTGTGGTTAATTACAATTTAATCATACACAACTACATATTGTATGGAAATAATTTAATTAATGTCGATTAGTTCTATTTAAATTCAGATTGAGTATTTTAGATTTTTATGAATTCCATCAAGAATTAAATGTATACAGGTCAAGTTTAGTTCAATCTATTCATTTAATTTTATTTGAATGCTAATTAATTTCATTTACATAGATGAATTCTGATCACATTTATCGACAGTATCGTCAAATGTTTTAACATATCATTAAATTTTTTGATTCCTTTATTTTATATTTATTCAAAAATAATTATGTATGCCAATGTATTCTGAATTAGATAAATCTGTTTCTAACTATACTCATACTTATACTCATATATAAATAATTTAATTACACCTGAGAAGATTTCATCAATTGTAATTGAAATTGGTTAATTACAATTAGATCTATGTTCTCTTGTGTGTCATGCATTTTAATTAAAACTATATAAATAGTCTCCTAATCAAAAATTATAAATTAATATTAATTTGTAATTAATTATTTTTCCAAGAAGTTGTTCTTTTTCAATTTCTACTTTATAATGCAAAAAAACTTTATATGAAAAAAAAATGTAAGTAACCATTGGGGTGCATTTTGCGAATCATCGTATTATAAAAAATTATAAACGCATTGCTCTGGACGTCAATTCGCGTAGCAAACGAAATGCATGAGAGTGACGCTGCTTGATTAGTTTCCGGTCCACTCAAACGTGAAAAACAACGGGAAAACGAAAAATACCAGCGACATATCATTTTACTGTATGTGATTCCGCAAGTAATTCATTCTTTTCGTGTTAAAGCTGTTTCTTTTTTCATTTTACTGGTGACAGACCTGCACTCGTTGAACTTTCGCCATTGTATGATCTTGCTAGGTGTCTAGTTCAGAAGATGCACTGCGATGCACATATGAAAGTAACTTGCAATGCTGTATATGCGCAAGTGTTAAAGGTTTTTTTTGCAAAATGAAAGGAATCTGTCATTTCAAAGAGTTATTCATTTTTGAATAAATCTAATATGTAAAATAAAATATACAGCGTACCACGTGTTTGTTTAAAGAAAAATATTATTATGTATTTTATGTGTATTGTATTAAATTCGACTTTTTGGTTTTAATAAATGATTAAACACATTTTGCATTTTTGTTATTTGTAACTTATATTTTTAATGGATGATATAATATAAAAACGTTAGCATTTTCCCAATGAAAAAAATTTGCTCAATTAATGTTATTTATGTAATATATAATGAAATTTTGCAATATTACATGCACTTTGTAAACTCGTATATATTTTTATTACATACATTATTATTACGATTTAAAATATAATGAACGCATAATTTAAAATAATATAATATTTATTTACTGAAAAAAATTATAGAAATCGATGCCTAGTTCTTATAATTTCTTCAGTAATAAAATATAAAATCAAATAATGTAGCAAAAAAGTGTTATATATATGATTAGAAATAACAATATAATATTGTATCTCGCAGATTCATATAATAGAATGATACATAATGTATATATCAAAATGAAAATACGGGCATTACAACAGTTCAATATGATGTTAATACATAAAGCCATACAATGTAACAATAAATACATATTTACGTTATAATAAATTCGAATGTAATAAATTTATTTATAATATTTAAGTAGAGATTTTCGAAGGAAAAAACGAATTTTGTTTTAACTTTAATTTAATTAAACTTTCTTCGCATATACTTAAACAGAAGAGAGCAACTAAATATTATTGTAAGAATATAAAATACGTACAATTCTCCGAATTTTTAAGCTAATTTAAAAAAACGTTTATTGCAATTATTTTTAATAATATAAAATCAAATTTTAATTTTTATTTAAATACGTCATTGGTGGTCAATAAAAAATAGAATATTTATATCATTTATATAAATTATGTATAATATTCTGACTTTGGATAGTTTAATATTTATCAAATGGATTCTAAAAGAGCTGCGCTGTCTAGTAGTATATTCATTATTTGAACATGGTTTCCTCTTTTCTTTTTAATAAAACTACTTCTCAGGCTACAATTTGAAACTGTAATACTTCAGTTTCAAATTATGTATGTTTTAAAACGTATTTATTTTAAGTAACTTTGTAATTTAATTCATATAAATGTTAAAAGTAGTAAAATTCAAAACGTAGAACAAAGACATTTGTTTATTGTAAAGCAATGTTGAATTTTGTATCAAGACATAGATATTTTATAACATAATGTAAAACACATAATATTGAACTTTGAAATCCTATAAGTTGAACATGCTAAATTTTATAGTATATTATTTAATATTAACTGGCTTTAAGTGCGTTTATTCAAAGTATTTGCATTTCTTAGTTTTTTATATTTATTAATTTTCATGCAAACTTAACAATTATGAATATGAAACAAAAATAAGTTTGCATATATTGCATGCATAATTCATATATTAAATATTAATCAACATTAATTATATGTACAAAATTCAGTTTAAACATTTTAAATTGGTACTAAATAACATAACCTTATCATGTTGAAACGAATAATGTAATGAAAGTTAAAAGTTTCTACAATTTAAATTAAAGAATGCTTCAAAACACTTGAAAAAATAATATTATACGATATAATAGATACATGAAGCCTCGTTGCAAAAGTTAAAAATGACATTTGAACTGCTAGAAATTCAAACATATATAATTGACATAAAGTAAAGTTTTAGAGTTTGTGTCATAAGTCCGATTCAATGACAATTATACAGTTTTAAATACCATCATTATACAAATCATAATGCATAAGAAAACAAATAATTAATTAAAAAGGCCATTTTAACTCTCATTGATACAATGTTAAGAACCGCGACCGTGAAACTTTTAATGACAATCGTGAACAAGCTATATTTGACAGAATATTTGAAAACAGTTGAGAACGGAACAGAAATATTTGTTATAACAGTTACTCTGATATTGGAATTAGTTCGCAAAACACTTTAAAACTGACTAATTTAATACACACGACAGTATAAAACGTCTTATTTTTCCTACTTCTGAAAAATAGCTATTATTATTTTTAATGTCAGTCACGTCAACGGTGTAACAAATCACACTAAAGTCGATACAACTATATATATGTACATTATTTCTAATACTTTATATATTATTATTATTCAAATATACATATACTGATGTAAAATTTTCCATTTAATTTACACTATATACATTTTTGCGGAAATTAATGTTTGCTTTCGCTTATATATTCATCAAGGATTTGAAGACTACGTCCTTTAGTATTTCTTACATTGTGAACTTTTCCTAAAGCTTCGCATTTTCCAAGAGAAAGAAAGCAAAATGAAACTGAAATCTACGCGCAAGCCATTTAGATAGGAAGATCTATGAAAGAAACGATATCTTTTGCAGTCCCAAGGACGATGACTATCAACATCCTGTTAAACATTTTAAAAGAAATTGGTAAATTGAAAATTTACATTTCAAGTAAATAATTAATGAAGTATTTTCAAATTCTAATTTAAGCTGATAGAATGGATGTAGATCAGTTAAAATCCGTTCGTTGAATTGCATAAATAAGTAATTAGAAATAAAAAAAGACTTATTTGTTAAAAAGAAAGATACGTTGTTCTTTGAGTATTCTTATAGCTTACAATTTTAATGTAATCAAAATTAAATTCAAGATATATATATTATAATTAAATTTATAAATAAATAATATATATTTGTATAAAGTAAACATTAGCTTATATAAAATACATAATTTTCTTGTTACATGTAATAAGAACAATAATTAGTAGAATGATATTTAATTAAAATAAAAATTGCAATCTATAAAAAATAATAATCTCTTAATTATTATATACCAGAATGCTACACGGATTAAAATAACAATTAGTCATTATCAATAAAAATTAATTACATCTTAACAATCATTGAATTTTAAAAAATTATATGAAAGGAAATTTAAGACAATTATTTTTATATATACATTGAAATATAAAAGTCAATAACATATTGTTTATATACTAAAACTGAGTCACATTTGGATTCAGCGATAATATAATGTCGACGCACAAAGATAAACGACAAAAGATATTTTTTAAAAATTTATAATGCGTATTTATTATAATTTAATTATATCTAGAATCATGAAATAAATAAGAAAATATATTTATTCGTAATATTAATTAAAATATATTTACCATTTCTTATGTTCAATATAATACATATTTTCTTTAGTTTTCTATAATTTATAATATTTTATAATTATTTTGTTTGTGCCAAAGAGCATGATTCATATAAGAATGAATATGAATATATTCATCCAAATGAATATAAAATTAATTATTGTTGATTAATTTAATTTTGTTATTTTTGGGCTATTTATTTCAGAATAAAATATAATAGAAAATGAAAAACATAGCTAATCTTAACAGAATATATATATATATATATCAGATAAGCATCGGATATATATTTTGTTCACGAAATGTTGAGGCGTAAACTTTGCCGCTTTAGCTTATGAATGAATATCAGTATGAATTCTAGCAAAGATCTTTATTGTATCTTAAATGTACTAAAATTCTTAGAAACTATGAAACTGGAATTTCAACTTTAAACGATTATCATATTAAAAAAAAATAAGAATTTTTTCAAATGAAGAATTGAATGTATTAAATTTTAATTTAATAATTTATCTTAAAATATAGTTCATTTATAATTAAAATATAGTTATTATATATTAAAAACTCTTACGATATTAATTAATAGATAATAGAGTATTTACATTAACATTCATTCTTGTAAAACGTGAATTTTTCTTAACTATTTATGAATTATTCATAATTAAGTGAAATTGTTTTTCCTTTTTAAATAAGGAATTACTATTTTCAAAAAAGCAAAGTAATTATCTTGTAACAAGCTTTCATTTAAATATACAGAACCGTACCCGTCTTATATATATTTTATACTATGCTGGAAATCATATGTTCTGTAACGCTTTAGATAATTTACTCGAACAATTCTACTAATTATTTTTAATTTATTAAACAATATAACGTAAAATTATATCTTAATTACTATCTTTCTACAGAAAAGCTTTATTATATAGTCTTGAGTTCCTGTATTCATTAAAATATCGTTTTAAAAATGTACAAATATGTTTTTAATTAGTAATTTGTTTGTAATTAAATGAGTTAGACTTCCGCTATTAGAAATAGATGATTATAACATGAAGGTGTATAAGTTATTACTCGTCGCTGGTGCTATGATTAAAGCACGAAAGCAATTCGTTGTATGTTGCATATTATATTGCATGTGCAGTATTGTGTGTCAACGTAACTCTAATCATTATCGATTTTACAGATGCGTTATTACAGACCAATATCAGCTTCAGCTTATTGTTCTGATTAATGAAAAATTTAATAAAAAATTAATTTTATTATGAACGTGATCTTTATAAGCTTTGGCTTCTGAATCTAATTTTATTTTTCATCACCGAAAATAATTATTGTTATAATCGTTATATAACATATATCACAATAAATAAATATCTCAATAAAGTATATAAAATCAGTGCAAATGAAACATATAAATATATATATATGTATTTAATATTTATGCTTCATTGTATGATAAGATATAATAATGTGATCAATTCAACTATATCAAATTTCTATAGCTCTAATTCAGCGAAACACCTGCTTTATATTGAGAAACTAACACGATTTAACGTTAAGACGAAATCACCAATCCATTAAGGCAATGATTCGATCCTGCATCTATTCTGCTAAAATTAGCGCATACATAGTGCATGTTTGCAAATAGTTTAATCAGGATTCTATCAGGCATCATTTAGGATGTCGAATGTAAAATTATCAAACATTAGGATTATCAATTCAGAATTCTAGATCTGATTTAGATAAACCGAAACTGGTTCTTTGATTGTGGCTATATATATATCTATGTAATGGAATAACATTGTCAAATATGTATTACGGTGTTGGTTTAATAAAACAGCGGAATTTAAATACTAACTGAATTTTCGCATATATGCGCGTTTAAATATTAACACAGACATTTTATGACAGTTGACTGGTTCTACCTTTATGAAATTATCTATAATAATTGAAGAATAATTATTTAATATTAGTGTACGAATAATGATATTTAAAATTTTATAATTATACAACATATATCAATAAATTAATGTGAATAGAATGTAATATTAATAAAGGAAATTAAATTTTATGTTTTGTATAATAAAAAACTATATTATATTAATCATTTTGATATTTAATCATTTGACAAATCATCCGCTATTGTTTTAACAATATGTGAATTTTATAAAATAATTATTCTTATCAATATTAAAAGTTTTTACGAGTTATTTCATTTTTAGAAAAAATTATTGCGTGAGAAACTGAATACCATGAAATCTTTGAATATGCGATATATACAATAATATATGCATTCACAAGTATCTGACACTATTACGTTGAAATATATATATATAGGTTTGCTTTTTCCTCTGTATATTAGAGTCATATGATTCTACTACAAACGCTCAAGATACAAGAGAGATTCTTAAATCGTTTTCTTTTACATTCCGCATTATTTATTTGTTAATAGAAAATAATATATATTATATGAATAAAGGTAGTGAAATAAGATATTGTTATTGAAATAAATAAATAAATATATATAAGTTTGATTCTTTGGTTGTAAGCATTTATACATATAATGGAATATATTAAAATATTTTAGTTTCATATGCGGTTTCTATTTCATATTATGTTAGCTATTATAATAATTTTGTTAATGTCTAATTACATATAACCGTGATTTTATATAATAATATATACAGGTATTATTAATATAAATAAATAAAAATAATTTAGGATTGCATAATAATACTATTGTCATATATTAATTATTTTATTACAACTTTTATTACAAAATATACTAAACTAGTTTTCTGAAGTGAGTGTGTAAACCTTTGAGTTTTAAAGTATATACACATAATTGATTTATTTAATAAATATATACGTGAATAAGTGTATAATAAATAGTACATTGTTTAACTTGAGGGAAAACGAGTGGAAGAAATCCCTAGTTCTTCCTGTAGTTGAACATCGTGCTTTATCTTACAAGTATGGGGATGTATTTGAAACCGCAAGTGATGACAAGGGAGCAAGGGGTGATTGAGTACATTTAAATTTATTGAAATTTGAAATTTGAAATTTTAGTTTTAGTTTAGTAAATATTGTTGAAAAAAGTACTACATATAAACATCAATTACACTTTAAAATCTATCAGTTCGAATTACCAAAAAAAAAATTACCAAAATACCAATTGATTTTTATATAAATTAACATAGAAATTTTGACACTTAATGAATTTTGTGCAAATTTACATGTGGCTGAAGTACAGCTCGAGCTTGACTCGAATATAAGAAAAAAATTTGAATCGCGAATGCGTACGAGCCAAATCAGTCCATTCGCTCGCATTTTCGATTTAAAAATCTTTTCATAGTTTTTCTCCGGAAAGGGGGGGTGCGAAGTAGCGCGGTATGCTAATGGGTAGAATATTGCTTACTCTACACTGGAAACTTATTTTCAGCCAAATCGGTCCATTGACTCGGACGCAATCGCGATTCAAATTTTTTTATTATATTTGAGTCAAGCTCGAGCTGTACTTCAGTCACACAAATTTACATAAGTCATATATATTAATTCGTTTGCTGAACACAAAACATAATAAATCATATACATATTTGATTTGAATACAGTTGAATTAATTGAAAAAAATGTAATTTGAAATACATATGATTTGAAATATAATAAACGTAATTTAATATAATAATTTTTGAGATAAATTATTAAATACATCAAAAATATACACAAAAAGAGTGTTATTACAATATTTTTTTAAAATTGTATATTTCAAATACAGTTTTTATTTTACTTCAAAAAGCATTTGTTACATCCTGAGATGAAACATTGGCTAGGATAATAATTAGTCGTTATAAATAACAACTAACTACACCCTAATATAATTTAGGAATTTGATAATATGTTGGGGAAAGGAAATTGGTGGGTAAAAACACAATTGAGTTTATAATTTAAAAAGCACTTAACAAAAACTTTATTTAAAATAATAATAATAATATTAATGGACACATATTAAACGCGGAACAACTAACTCGCGACTATTGGGACAACGGACAAAATCGGAAGAAGCGCTTTTTACATAAGGTTAGCGTTTATATACTCTATCTGTTCCAAAATGTTCTCGACTGTTCTAGAATTTTCTCAACATACAATTTTTAGAAAGTATTAGAACAGTTTTCCTTGAACACGTAAAATACATTAATATAATTTACGCATTTTTTGATGTTTGGGTAAGAAAGAGCAATAAAGTGACGATTTCAACATAACAGTTTTAATGTAATCTGATGCAACGTAACCCAAATAGAAATTTCTCAAGTAACTCGCGAGTTACTAGACATTTTATATCCAAATTCTCTAGTAACTCACAAGATACTCGACAAATTTCTACTAGGGAACATTTCAATAGTTTTACTATTATTAATTGTATATAAATTTAGTGTAATATTTTTCTTAGTTTTTAATATTTTATTTATTAATGATATAAATATGTAAGAAAATTATAAGATTCATGTCAGAATGA
>JABFQC010003005.1:0-14897 GCA_022817085.1 Psilanteris sp. ZL-2020
AGCATGGACCATGCGTTTCTCGACGGTTGTTGTATGGATGGCAAAAACCGTTTAACGATGTTTAATTTTATTAACTGTGCCTGGCATGGGCCAACCATTCACCGAAGGTTGTTGCATGGTTGGCAAAATCATTTCCTCAAGGTAATTTGTATTTATTATGCCAAGCATTGACCATGTGCTTCTCGACGGTTGATGTATGGATGGCAAAAACCGTTTAACGATGTGTAATTTTATTAACTGTGCCTGGCATGGGCCAATCGTTTACCGACGGTTGTCCTATGATTGGTAAACACAATTTCCTGACGTTAATTTGTATTTATACTGTGCCAAGCATGGGCCGTCCGTTAGCCGTCGCTTGCCCTGCATTGGGCCAGTAAAGATTTTTACTGTTGTCTGCCAACATTGATCCAAGCATTGCACAAACCGTCGATTTTTCTACATGAGTATCGATATTGAGAAAGGTGCGTGAGTTGCTCCGCATATTTGTTTAGACTTTTTTTATACTATTGTGAGTAGTGTCGGGCACGCTTGGTTTCCGGCTTCAAACTTGTTAAATTTTCCTTTGTCATACGTGTCAATTATTTTTTAAGAAATTTAAATATCAAAGACAATTGTTTGTATCATCTTCAAATTAATAAACCAATGTTGTATTCTAGGGTGTAACAAGATAAAGAACGAATTATAATAAATATTTGTAATATTATGTAATATAATAAAGTATAAGTATCCAATTTGATTTATTAACATTATGTCATGTATGAATTCATCCATAATTCTCGAATATTTTAGCAAAGTGTTGTAATGCTGAATACAGCCTTCAAGAACCATTTATACAAGCAAATTTATTTAATTATTGAGAGAAGAAAATTATTTCAAATGTGAATTAACAAAATAAAATATATTAAAGTTATTGTTATGTTCAAGAATCAATTTTGAATTACGAGATTATGTAATTGTTTTCATTTAAATGAACTTAAACAATGATTCTTTTAGCTCTTGTTTAAATAGAGAAATAATTTTCAAGTTCTAACTTTGTGGATTATTTGTACTAATTCGAATGAAACTTCGTTAATCTACCATTGATTGATTAACATTTCGTGAACAGAAATAAATGTAATTAACTCCTTCAACTTCTTTAATCAAGATATATTATAAATCAAATAAAAAAATAATATATAAGAACATTTTTTACAACAATTTTTTATATTTGCTAAATATTACGTCTTTTTAACAATACGTAATAAATTCAGCCTTCTTTTTCAGAATAAGGTACGAAAACAACGTTATATAGCAAATGAGTATTGATGTGATTATAATTAGATTTCAGTTTTTGTAATTATTCTATACGGTATTTGTAATCTATATATTTATAGTGTATATAATATTTATTAAATACTTGTTTTTATTTTAAATATAAAAATGAATATATTATTTTTGAATTAGACTTTATTGGGATTCTATTGACGAAACATATTAATTTTTATTTTTCGTTGAAAATTTACTTTCTAAAACAGTGTTATCGACGTGTTAGATGAATATAAATAGTGTGTTGTGGTTATGTGCGATAAGGATGTTATGAAGTGTAATGGATATAAGACTATCTTGGGAATAATAAATAATGACGTTACCTCCGTTATGTCTCATAGATATATTATATTTGAATCGTAATACACTTTTTTAACATGATCCTTTTAACATAACTTGTGTATGTATATTGCGTAGCATGTACTTATTGATGTTGAATATTTTGTTAAATGGATTTTTGTAAGAAATTATTTTATTAATACCAAATTGAATCGATTACTACACGATAATTTCATAAATTATTTCAAACGTATATATATATATATATATTTTTTTTATGTATATTAAATTTTACAGTTTAAATGCGCGTAAGTTATTTGTTCTCAACTTTGGTCACATATATTTTTTTGTCTAAAATATTCGTCCGCCATTGCATATTGTACATTATATATTATATATATTTATATATATAAATACATGGTTTTTAGTAATAAATCTAAGATAAAATAATTATTATAAAAATTACTTTTATTTAGCCGTCTCGAAATATTTATTTCCTTATATTATATTTTAGTGTTAATATTAATTATAAATTCCGAATGTAAATTATATGAGTATAATCATGTTCACATTCTATAATATATACATATATACAATATTAGCATATATTTATATTGGTTAAGTGTTATTTAGTATTATATAAGAATATACGAAACAACAAAGAAAACGGCGTTATTAGATGAATACCGTAAATTTCAGTTCTAAAATTAATTTATTTTATGTTGAAATTTGACTACATTCTTGGAAATTTCTGAGATCGGTATTTTAGTTTGAAATTGTTGAGAAATTTTTACATAACTCTTATGTCAACAAAACGACGAGCCTTATTTAATAATTACAATGCATGAATAATTTTCGAGCTTCTCGATATTGTTTTTTATTTTTTTTATTTTTATTTTTTTTGTATAATATTAATTTATACATTAACGCGTGGCGTATCGTTTAGAAATAAAGGTAATAGTAATCATAAACAATGCACGGCAAGGAAGATAACTACATTTTAAGAGCCATTAACAGAAGATTTGTTGGTCACAGAGAAAGAGTTGCACTGGCTAGTTTTAGTGGTTATACTGTTATCAGCTAAATGCAGCTGCATTTTCTTCATATCGGAAATAATTAATGTAATGTACATCTTTAATTAGTACTGACTCAGTTAATTCATTAACTGAGAGTACTACAGTTTCTCATCTTTGGTAATCATAGTTTCCTGATTCAAGCCTGAATATTTAAATAGAAGTAAAATTAAAGAATTACTCGAAAATGACTACTAACAGATAAACCAGTCTAAAATTAGACATGCAATTAAACTGTAAAAACTGATATAGTTGTATCGACCGACTTGGTCTACGGATCCATAATCAATAGATTGAAAATCTTTGCAATTATTTCACTTATAATTACTACAACTAATTATACGATTATTTACAGTTCGGGAAACTTTCATCCGTTTGATTTCGAAGCTAATCTGAATAGAAATCGATATAATAATTGTAGTGAATTTACAATTTTTGGATTTATTAAAGGTACTAATGTTGACATTATGAAATTACCTGATATAACTGATTCACAGCCGTGTGAAGTAATATCAAATTACTTAGGTTATACAAAAAAAATTGTAAAATATAAATTTTATAAATAAAAGAAAGAATAGAATAAAAATTAAACTAATTATTTTAAATATAACAATTTTCGAAATGAACGTTTTGTTCTAAACAATCTGTGAATTAATGTAGGTAATTGTCATCATAATTACAACATTGATGATGATAAATGTAACGTTTTTAAATTCATTATTAAATATACAAGGGCGGTATAAACATATTAAGTAATACGAAAAAAAATTAGAGATCCGAAGTACGGGGTTAACGACGAGCAAAGGGAAATAGGAAATGCAATTGGGTCTAAATTGTTTTAATTTTTAAATTATTTTTGTTTTGTTTTGCGAGCATTTTTGATATCTTTAAACTAAAGTTTCGTATGGAATAGGATTATAAGGAAGGTTCTGAAATATTCAATGTATAAATGAAGTAGTTGTTTTATGTTCCATATATATTTCATACATACATACATATATTAACAATTTAAGATTATATATATTAATTTATTACAGTTTAATAATAAAATATATATAATACAAAAATAAATAATATATTATTATTAAAATACATACCGTTTTATATATGAACTTATTCTCTAACGTCAACTACAAAGAAATATAAATAATATTAATTGATGTAAATAATATAAAATATGTATTATTTATTACAGGACACCAGTAATTCATATATATTTTTGTAGAGTAACTGCAATTTTATAATGCATTATGCCTCCATTTTGCTTTTAATATTCAACAGATTAAATAATTTAGCCCGTTAAGAACCATCTTCTCTTACGTTATTTCGTCCTCCATTTGTCTTATTACAGTGTTCTCTTATACACGTATTATAAAACAAAATCAACATTTATTCAGCTTTTATTTGTTTATTCACAACAGATAATTCTGCTCTGCATCAGCATCAACGCAAATTATGAATTATCACTGTAACATAATTGCAAAATCGATTATATTATTCCAATCTCGAAATGTGAACGCACACACAGACACACACATACACATATTTATATTTATATTATATATACATTTGTAATTTTCTTTCGTTTCTATCCTAACCTTGTATTTCATTTAAAAAAATCCGCGCATAAACATTGTTTAGGCAATTTTCATGCAACGACAATATATATTGTCATTCATATTTTTCAAACTTGACAACTAAAATAAATCCGCAAATCTTCAATATCGTGTATAGATTTTGTTGAATTAAAAACCGCTTAAATGTTACGTCGTGCAATCATTACACGTATTTATTTCCAAGATAAGTATACGACCACGGATTGGAAGGTTAGGTGCTTTGACATTTAAACGATTTTTCCGTTCGTTTACGTACACACACGCGCGCGTACAAATTACACCGAAAGTGTAAATACGTTTAAAACGCCCGCGGAACTGATACGCGGGCATCCCGCTATACTCTCGTTCTTTCTGCATCTTGCGAAATCAGACACTCTCGAAATAAAACAATGTCGAAGGGAAACTTGAAATAGAAGGTAGCTGCAATATCGGCGATACATCAGAATGTCGAAGAGAACCAATCGCTTCTAGCGGAATTGAGTTCACGGCATGCGTGTGCATTGGGAAGAACTGTTACCGACTGCGATTTGGCGGAGGCGCAAAAGTTCCCCAAAGTCTACCGTGGTGACTGCCTCGCTCAATGCGCGAACATCTCATGCGTGTGTTCTATATTTAACCACGAAAACGTATGTTTTGCGCCGCCCGTCGTCACACAATGTTTTCCTTCAAAAATCGTTGCGTTAGAGTTTCTATATTTGGATTTGTATCGCCGCGCAGTCGAGCTTTTCATAGACTATTTAGATGTTCAATATTTTAAATCATTGCGCATCGCAACTCCACTCGACCGAGGCTATAATTCACGGTGTTTAATAACAAAACGACACATAATTGTTGCAATACTCGCGCTGACGGTTTTATGTTAATTAATAAATAAGACGCTTGCATTTCGTAATAAAACATTTTAGGTTTGTCTTCGATGAATTAGAGAATGTCGAATGTTATTGGTTTGTTTATGTTTCAGGTAAATTTAAAGTTATTCTGAAGGTCACAAAACATGGATAAAAACATTGTTATAACGCGTAAGTCAGTTTTATTTCCGCGAAGTATTTGTTGTGCGTCCTCGTTTAATTATGTTTCGAAAATATCAATATATATGTAAATATCAAAATATTGAAGAAGTATATTTTTAAGATTACATTTTGCGCTAAATCATAACGATTAATCAATCAACGCCGTCGAATCGTTTACTTGTATTTTTCCGGTGATTATATATCCGAATAGGAATTATGCGGGCAGAAATTGAAACAGGATAGAGAAACACCGATGTATTTAATGTGCCGGTAGCTATTAAGTTTAACCTTTCGAACGCAAATTTCCCATATATCCTAATCACGTATAATCCGTTTAAAAATAACACCGATATAATTCAATTGCGTTTTTTCCCCTGTTTTGTACCCTCCTCTACATATGTAGTGATGTTTGCTTATGAAAGATCATTGTTTGTAAACTTATATGACAAAGGTAAACATTGTACTACCCGATAATACCCATTGCACGTGGTTAATGAAAACAGTTTGATTCTATTTATAATTGCAATTCACCGACTTGAAATATGCCCGCTCATATATATACATATATACAGCTTGTCTGACTTAAAGATATATATAGTGTTTGTATATAATTTCATAGTTTTAATATTAAGTAAATCTGCGACGCAAAAATACGTATATTTTTTATTCGAAAATCATTCTAATGACTTTATTCATTTTTAAATGGTGTATTTTTAACCGGCCTATTTGTTTATTGGTGAATAACAGTGAAATTAATATTTTACCGAATCAATCAATAAAGATGGCGATATTTAAATTACCGTTGATCTTCGGTTAATATTTTATATTTAATAAGCTATATATTCTGCATTTATCGAATTTGGAGGTGAACCCGCATCCATCTTTCAGTTCGTCAGACAAAGATAACCGAATGGGACTTTTGTAAGTAAAGAGAGAGAGGTCGGAGCAACGCTTGGATTAGGAACGTTTTGGAAATATCTGTAAAATATTCACGTTTTTATATTTTGTATATAATTTTATTTTTGTACAATAATATAAATAGTACTTTCATGATAAATTTGTATTTATATAAGCTGTAAAAAACGCAGATACACGGATGAAAAAGTAAAGAATAAAATTACCATACTTTATGACAATGCGGTTGTATATATATTATATATTTATCATTTTTGTATACAATATCTGAATATTAAACGATTTAGTGCATTCGTTCTGTTTTTTGCCTTAAACTGTTATTAAAAGTATATAATAATGATAATAATTTCCATAATAATTTTATTATAATTCAATAATTAAGATGATCTTAACGTTTGTATAAAATAATTTATTTATTTTCTAAATTAACCAGTTGACAATTATATGTTATACACATAGAAAACATTATATAAGAATATATTTAAATTTGTTTAAACAGTATGGTAAAATGAATAGTCAAAATATGATTGTCATGAAGAAGTATGGAAGGGTTAATGGATTTTCGACCAATTATATGGTTAAAAATTCAGATTATTGTATAATAATTAAAATTATGTATATAATAACATGTTTAATAGTGTATAAATAAATAAAAATTCATTAAAGACTTTATACGTGTAATGTGATTTAATTTTATTTAATTCCAGTGTAGTATAACACGCTACCAATATGTGGCGCTAGTATTCTCGAAAGTACATCAATTTAACGTACATAGTCAAATATATAAATATAATATTATATAGCTGCAGTTTGATGTTCCCACTAATTATTCGTGTCTGTAAAATTGATAAATTTATTTATTTAAGGTAAATTTAATAATCATGATCATGAAATTTAATTAAATTATATACAATTATAAAGGAGAATTCCCGTTAAATCTAATAAATAAATAAATAAATAAATAAATAAATATATCTCTATATATAGAATACAAAAAGACGGAAAATTATATTTTGTATATATAATTAATACATTTTTAATTTGAAATAAATAAAGGTAAAACTTATGATATTTATAATTATGTTATTTCAAGTTTAGAAATGTCAAGTTTCGAGACAGTTTGGTAATTCGCGTTATCGTAAGTATAATTGTAAACTATTAAAGACATAATAAGTTGTGTTGAATAAATACTTCTAAAAGTTGAATCATTAGATATAATTGTTTTTATATTGATATATATATACATAGATATATTGCATGAGATTATATTGACAAACCGAATTATTTTTTCTATATAATATATTCGAATTTTAAATGGTAAATATATTTTTTATGTATAATCTTCTCTCTGTGTATCAAAATCACATACGATCTCATTTAGAAACTTGTGCAAAGTTTCATAAAGATATAGAAACTTTTCATTTCGTAGAAAGAGACAAAATTAGTTGCAATTTAGTTTAATCTAGTCTTTTATTCAAATCGAACTAATATTCTGATAAGAGAAGAAAACTCAACATATTAACACACGTTTAACATGTAATCTCGTAGAATTTTGGAATCAAATTACGTTAGTATTTAAATTGAACAACATTTGAACTATTTATAAATTATTATATTATATCTAATGTTATTAATTTTATTAATTACTATTAACAGTTAACCTTAAATTTATTGGATGACTATTGTATGAACGTTTATTGTGTTTCAGTTTATAACAACAGAAATAGCGTTTCAACTTTACGTTGAATGATTTTTTAAACATACGAGTAATGAAAAAAAAAAGATATTCGTTGGAAAATAAATTAGAAACGTAAACTAATAAGCGCGAATTGTTGAATGAATATTTAAACTTAAAATTTTAAAGCAATTTCAAATTTAAATTTCTATTTAGTCTCCTGAAACAGTCATATTTAAGTATAATTAAATTTGCATTTAATATAGTTTTTATTAAACAAAATTATTCGTTTTGAGGATTATGGTTTTGCGCGCATCCTAAACAAAACGTAATAAAACACGTTATATTTAATTAAATAAAAATTGCTCGTAAATGATAGGTTATTAATGCATCTTTATGGTCCAAATAAAAGCAAATTAATTATCATTATCGACACTAACAGAAGAGACTACATCGATAAATACACACTTATTCGCAGATAATTTAGTTGTTTTTAAAAACCAAAAAAAGCGTATTTTTTTCCGCAAGCTATATGTTTATAGACGACTGTGTATTTTAATTTTACACGTGGCGAAATACCCTCATGCAATATTACGTAACTGAACAGTAATAAAAAGATAAATTTAAAATTCTGAGAATATGACTATTTCGTTAACCAAACGATATAAAATGTTTCACTGGATTTTCCGTATGATTTTGATAAATTTGTAAAAGGTACAAGCAGTTTTGCGGATCACTCGATAACATCGTAAAGGTTGGCTTCCGCACAGCTTTGTTATATAGCACTGTAGAATCAAAGGCATTTTCAATAATAATTAAAAGAATATATTATCTTTCGAGTATATTCTTGAAATGTGACCTGATAACTTTTACTTTCATGATTCAAATGATTATAATTTCATATGATTTAATTTTATCCAATATATTCACGAAGGAAGATATATATATATATTTATTGAATAGATATTTTATTAATTCAGCTAATTTGTTGTTCGCGACAATAACGTCGTTACTTCGTCAATACATTATATGAAAATGAAAATTGCAATATTTGAACAAATATAGAAAAATAGCAGAGATATCGTTTAATCAGTTTTCACACAATGTGCTAACGTGAAACGTTAAATAAAGAAAAGATATTTTGAAACTGCAAAACAATCGTACAAGAAATTTCGTAAATCGATTCGTCATTGCCGATGCTATTTTAGCACGTATATTTTGCATATAACTTAACAATCTGGTTGTGATAACAAAAATCAAAGTAGATATATATATATATATATATATAGACGTAGAAAAAAGTTAGATTATAAAATACTATACTTATATATTAATATTATTACTATACTTTATAGAAATTTGTCTTATAAAATATACACGTGCAGAAATGATATAGTTGAAATAAAGAAATTATTTTGTTAAGCGTATTTTGTCAATTTGTTTGTGAAGTATATGAGTTCAATAAAAGATTTCGTAAATATTTACACTTTTATTGAAACATAGTGTTGATTCAAAAAAAAAAAACATCAACCATATGTCAAAATGATCGAAATTGAATCATATGTTGTTGATCTGACAAAATTATTTATTTGCTTAAATAACAACAAAACTATGTTGAATGAAACAAAATTTGTTTGTTTGTACAAAATATTTCTGTGCGTGTATTTAATTTGTCTAGAAGATATTTTATTGTATACACAGAAAGAAAAAATATAGTAATCGTAGGATGGTTTGCTCGCTAAAGACATTTTTTAATATAATGTAATAATTGATATTCTGTAATTAATAATGTTTATTATATATATATAAGAATATTCCTTATATGAATGTCATCAAATCCAACAGTCCTTACACTGAGAAAATCATATTGTACCAGAAACAACCCAAATTGTAACTAAAACTATACGATATTGTATAACTTTGACTATTTAATATAGTAATCTTCTTAACCAATCATATTATTGCTACATTCATTTGTCTCAACCAATAAGCATCCAGGATACTTTACTATTTATGTATAGCAGTGTATAAAATATAGTAAATTTTACTCTAATATTTTTTATAAGTATATAGAAGATGTATAATACTTTTCGAATTTGTTGCCATATCCCTCCAATGCCATAATTTATAGTCATTTTAATATACCATTGATCAACGCGTACCTACGCACTTATGCACTTATGAAACGATTTTAATTACAAAACATCGTACAACAACAAAAATTGTTATTCCCATTAAACAACCTAAATTAACAAAGAAACTTTGGCATCTATGCAATTCACATACCTGAATCCGGTCATTCTCCTAACACCAAAATACATCAAACCTGATTACCTTATTGTACAAAGTAAATTACCGTATATATATATACACACACAACGCATACGTACAAATTCCTTCATTACAAATTCACGAATGTACATAGAAATACACAATACAAAGAAACAGAATCAGATTTAAAATTTGTGCAGATTCAATCAATTTGTCATTAATAAAATGATATTACATATGCGACGTTCCCTCCTTGCGTGTAGCTCAAAGGAGAATGAAACAAACAGAAAAAAAGACAAAAAAAAACGAAGAAGAACGGGGGGAAAAGGAAAAAAATTGGATGCCTCGTCCCTCGTAAGAAACGAGCTATTGGTTATTTCGATGCTGACTAACAGCTGTGTGCGCATATGTGAACATCTTTGGAACAGGCCTTAGACGCGGCATGTGTTGGTGAGCCTCGCGCTCGGATGGTTGTTTGTGCGCGTGAGCGAGCACATGTGTAGCGTCCAGGTATACTGTGGAGATCCGTCGGCATACCGCACTATTATATCAGCATTGGTATGCTCGGACATTGGAAACTGTAGATGTGCGTAGCAAGATTGAGCATGGGGTGAGTTGTCCGAGAGCCTACGTGCCAGTTTGTCCTACCGGCTGCCGTTTCTCGCAGCTGCCTGAAGCGTTTAGTGATTCTCCTTCTTCTCGCTAACTTAAGACATTGTATTTCGCCTCTGATCTACATTGTCATGAATATGCAAACTTTGATTATTTCGTATATTCCGCGGGGTAACGATGGCGATGACGATTCATCGTACGTTTTACGTCATAATTACTATATATATATGTGTGTGTGTGGGGGGGGGAGAATTATGATTATGTATGTTGCGTGAATGGAAATAAATGCGGTATGGTTAATCTGTTTGATAAAGAAGTATTTGTTTGTTTCAACCAAACAAATTTGTTGTTATTTCAGCGATCGAATGGTTTGGTTAAATCAACAAAATGTATTCAACTTCAACGATTGTTTCAACTTTCGACCTTTTTTTATTTGAATCAACACATTGAATTTGTTCAAACGCCAAACGTTCCGATAAAGATATATACAATTACAAAATGATTTGTTGATACTCGTATACTTTGTAAATGAATTGACAAAATACATTTGACACAATTTTAATATATCGTTTCCGAACGCGTGAATAATTATTGTTAATTTACGAATGTATGTGTATATGAACTGAGAAGAAATTTTGCATACAAATTAGGATGAAATTATACTGAAAATGTTACTTTACGTAGTATAAAAGTAATTGAAATGTAAGTTTGATTATGTTTTTCTAATAATAATTAAGGTTGTTGTATTGGAATAATGCAATAAACAAATATATTCTTTTTAATTTTTGTAACAATTTATTTTTGCTTGAACTTTGTACAGTACGTTCTTTGGATTATGATCGCATATAATTGTAAGCATTTACAACTTGCATGATTTCCGTTAGGTATGCTATATAAACTGCAATATTATGATTATATTATTTGATAAAAAAATAGAAGACAAGTGGATATAATTTCAGGATATTTAAAATGCAGCGAAATTATTTTCTAAAGAACGCAATGAGTGATGCAATCATTAGCATATTGAAGTTAGTTTCCTTCTTTTTTTTATTTATTTATATTCGTTCAGTTTGTATTTCGAGAAATTGTATTATAATTATTATAATTTGATGTGTAGCACGATTTAAGAGATTATTACAATAACTCCAATGTATTGTTAACTTTTGACTTAACATGCAAACTAATTTATAAATACAAAACAAATTTTTATTACTACATAATTGTATTTAATAAAACTGTATATATAAAGTAAACTCATCATTATATTAATATGAATATATATATATGTTCGCCAGATATTTGTACGATTAAAAGTATTTTGCATCGAAAAATAAATGCATATATCTTTACAGTTTCTAATTCAATATAATTAAAACGGATTGAATATATACATGCATATTTAACGATGAAAGTTTTACTTTTTTCAACTTGAGTTATATACTATATATAATACGAAATCCATTACCAACGTATCTATGATCTATATGCTCGAAAAATACTAATATAATAATTGTTTACGTAAAATTAATTCTAACCAAAATTATTACGATGTATAAAATACTATGTTTGTAATAAAACATATTATTATTACATATATATCACATAAAAAGGTTATTCGTATGTACTACATCTAAGGCTCGTATAATATCCACTATGTTTATATGGTGCATGTTATAAACACATCTTAGTTTCATCGATTGATCTGTCATCGTTAAAAATATATGTGATTTTCTTACCGTCCACAGATGCGCCGTTACACAAGTCTGTTAGAAATATTACATTATAAAAGTAATAATAATAATAACATAATGAAAATATGATTAACAATAATATCATATTTTCGTCCAAATTTGTTAATGCAATTCGACTTTAATAATACCTTAAGTCATCAATATATGCTTAATTAATTTTATTTATATGTAACTTTGATCTGTTTTATATATTTCTTTTTTGGATATCAATAATAGACTAAAAGAATTTGTTTTGTAATAATTAGTACAAATTATTATTTTTGATACATAATTATAATATAGAAATATCACATTTATGGTTATAGTATATACGTATATTAGTTGAATATTATTTATTCGTGTTAATTACATTATGAACCATCTTTTTAATACTTTCTGTTTTAATTAAATTACTAATTTGTGAATGTAAATTATTTTTATTACGTATTGCAAAATAGATTAATATTTCATAAAGTATGATTATAATAGAAATAAAAATTGTTGAATTAAAATCATATTTTGCCATGTATTGAACCATTTTGTGAATCAAAAAATAAAATGGTTAGATATATATACACATCAATAGGTTTGTTTTTAATAGACAGTTAGTTTCAAAAGGTCATTGCTCTTTACTGTATTGATGAGTTAAGCAACGAGAGATATTATAGATCCAGCCAATACTGGATAGGTGGCAGTTGACATAAACATAATTTTCATCACAAATTATTATTATTTAAACTTTAGTAAAGTATGCTGCAAATTTAATTTAATTTTACTCTGATTACGTATTTAAACTTATAAACAGACATTCATAGATATGATAAATATGATAATAAGATGAAAAATAGACTGAATAAACTTGAATTATATAGCATGTCTCATAAAAATCAATAGATTCTTTTCCTTTTCAGATTTATAATGTAGACGAAATAAATTGTATTATTCTTGGAGGTTATTTCTTATTTTTCGCTTATTCATAACAATCGTTCTATTAAAGTTTTTAATATGGCGCCTCCGACAGGTATTTCTAATTTTAATATACATAAATATATGTATATGATAAATAATAAGTTTAAAAACATGTCCATTTTATACACATTTTAATTAAATTAAATTTAAATAAACTCTTTCAAAAACATGTATATATATAATAAAGCTTTATTATTTTTTAATTAAATTTTCGAAATTCAAATTTTAATCTATATGAATTTATTAATAATTTAATTTATTGAACACTTTGAATATATTCACATGTGTATAAATTTAGAAAAAAATAGACATTTTGTCAACAGTCATATTTATTTTACTCAAATACACCATAAATACATTTTGTGTAATGTAATATTTATTCACAAAGTTGAATTATATGTTTAAATATTATTAATATATTAAATTTCTGAACTATTTTTACAAATAAACAAAAAAGCAGCATTAAAAGGATTAAATAATGTTTAATACTGATAAAAGCATTGAAAAAAAATAGAATTTTTAAGGTTGCATTTTTAATAGAACTTGAATTACTGACAGTAAAGTGTTAAACAAAGATGAAAATATATACCTGAGTAAGTTAAATGGAGATATACTTTTATTACGTACAGGACTTCCAGTACAATTAAAAACATAACCTATAAGCCACTGATTTTTAACTACTTCACTAATTTAATTTTTTTAATATTTGTAAATGACAAAATTTACAATTATTAAATAGTAATTAATTTTTTTAATCATAATAAAAATTATAAGATTTTTTATAATTAATTTTGAATAATAAATATTAATATTCTAAGGATAACGATGTATTGAAATTTGGTAATTATTTATATCTGCATTAATAACTTACAAATCTTTGAATTTTTTTATTTTTAAGTTTTAATTTATTCGCTTGTTTGAATTTCAAAGCACACATCTTTTTCCTAAACAAATGTCAAAATTTGTTTCGAATCAGTTGCAATAGGAGTAACATTACAATAGCTTTTAAAAATATATACCGTATAAATATACATTTATTTATTATTCAAGCGCACAATAGTAATAACAATAACAGATTTTCACAATCAAAGAAAAGGCGGTGGAAATTTTCTAACCGAAAATATTGTTAATGTCGATATATATATATACACATCGCCTGCAGTTATTATAAAGACGGGCCATGCATTTATGTTTTATCTACATTTTTTTTTCCCCCCCCCCCCCTCCACGCATTGCGGGACATCCCGTCCCTCTTTTGAATACAAAAAACAAACAAACAAACAAAAACAAAAAAAAATAAAAATAAAAAAAATAAATAAATAACAAAAAAAATTTAAAAAAATAAATATTAAATAAATAATATATTTATTATTTTTATTAACATAAATTAAAAATTCCAAACCAACACTATCACAATTGAATCTCATTTCGACTTTCACCAA
>JABFQC010003006.1:0-14897 GCA_022817085.1 Psilanteris sp. ZL-2020
GGCAATAAACAGTGTTACTGAGTACCTCTTTAGATTTTTTTGGAGTTTGAACGATTTTGGATGTTTTTTATTTTTTGACCAAAATTGCCATTTTTTTAAAGTATACCCCTTTCGATTTTTTCAAAAAATGGCAAAAAATGATTTTTCCGTAATCAATCTTAGGTGATTTTTATCGATAACTGATCGCAGTGCATGTCTAAAAGCGTAATTTTAAAGCATATAAGTGGATTACTTATAAATGCCACAATGAATCGTATATTTCACGAAAATCATTCAATTTTTAATTTAGCCATTTTCGACTTTAAATGACTTTGAACTCATCATTTGGGGAATTTTCACTCATAAGTGCAACTGTTAATGTGCGAAATTTGATCGATTTTGGGAGATTTTCATTTTTTGACCAAAAATGCCATTTTTTTAAAGTATACTCCTTTCCATTTTTCAAAAAATAGCAAAAAATGATTTTGCCATATTCGATCTGAAATAGATATCGATAACTGGGTACATAGTCATTTCACAACGCATATTTTTAATTCATTTCATTAATATAATTCAATTATATAAAAGACAAATCAAAATGCAATGTTTATCAATACGATAAATTAATGGAACGAAAATAACTTAAACTTTTTTATTTTTTATTTTCTTTATTTCCACTTAAGAAATCATATTGATGCATCATCGGCGAAACAGTATCAGCGGTCGGCTAAATATTGCACAACGTCGGCTTGATGTTTCATACCAACGTAAATCTGATTATGGCACGACAATTCTAGACAACGTCGTTACGACTTTAACAATATCGGGCCAACGTCGTATCGACTGTGTATTTCGGTATGGGAAACAAAGGAATGTTATACATTTATTACCAAAAGCGTTATACAATTCCTTAAAATTCATTACTATTGTTACATGGATTTTGCCGATCTATGCTAAAGAAAAAAAAATATATAATAGAGTTTTTCATTTATAGATATTTCAATTGAAAAGGAAAAGTCTTTTGGTTTAGGACATAAGTAGTCCTTAATTAATTAAATTGTATTCGTAATGGAATAACCTATGAATAAGATTACTACAGATGTGCATCAATTATACTTATTTTGACTCGAGTGATATAGTTATTTCCAAGAATTGTCTAATTTAATTTAAATAATATTATCTTAAATAAACTTTTGACCTAAATGTATCGTATATTACAATATACTCTAAGAATAATTTACTAAATATTAAAATTAGATATATTGAAATTCCATATTAAAAGTAATAATAATAATAATAATAATAATAATAATAATAATAATAATAATAATAATAATAATAACAATAATGATAACAGCATAATATTTCTATAGCTCTTGCAAAGCGGTCTAATATCATGTACAAATTTTGTATAAAGTGAAAATATAAATTTTATAAATTTAAAGTCACTTAAATGAAGTGCTAGAAAAATTAATATTTATCTTTTGAATACAATTGTAATGAGTAATATTTATTGTTCGTATAATAAAAGTAAATTGATGATATATGTTAGAATAAAATATAATAGAGTTTTTTATTTTTAATAGTTTAAATATTCACTGAGAAAATGAATATTGTACTAGGAATAACACAAATTGTAACTGAAGTTATATAATATTATATGAATCTTTACTATTTAATATAATACTTTATTTTAACCAACCATATTAATAAATTCATTTAATGGTTTAACGAATTAGTGTTCATGATGTTTAATCATCCGAATTGTACAATGTAAATTTTAACAGTCGGTCATTGAATAATTACGAATGATTTTTATCTTTAATTATAATTTTATAATAAAAGATATAACAAATATACAAATATAATAAAATTTAATTTATAATCATTACGAATGTGTGTGCTTTTCATGTTTCTTCGTTTACAAGTCACGCTGTGTTTCGAAATATATTTTATAAGATTTGTGAAATATATATATCTTTATCTATTTACTATAAATCAGAAAGAACAAAGAAATTCAAATTCTACAAATCTTGTAATATTGACAGAATCTTGTCGGTTGAATTTAAACAACGCCTGTTGAATTTAAACATCGTTTTAAATGTAAAAATCAATTTTTACTGGAAAGTGTCGATTATTGTATGCATAATTTTACATTTATATTCGTGATAAATTATAACATTGAAGTATTATAAATAAATAAAACATTAATAGAGTTAATAAGAATAAAATATTTATAAAAAGACAGATACTAAAAAACCTTGTATTTATATTTGTATATCAGTTTAAATAAAATTAACATCATAATCAATATAAATGTATTAAATGTATATATATTTTCGTATTTGCTTTAAGTGGGTAATATATATAATATTTTTATTTCATATTCAATGATGTAAATAAGAAAATATATCGTGGATTTATTCAGCCAAATGTCGATGATTTAGGTTAAATTTTTTTGTCATTTAATGATAGTCTTGTTAAAGAAAGCTGACCATGTATTTTCTGCATTCTTATCGTCTAGATCGATAGTACCGATTTCAAGGCACTATCTATTACGTTTACGGGTCGTGCACACGCACAAAGGGTACAGAATAGAACTTACAGATGAGTGAGCGATTTTAATTATTTTAATCCGGACCAGTTCTGTACTAGCTCGCCTTGTTTTCTGACCCAGAGTGCGACAGTCTAGCTGAGAAGGTACGATGAGACAGGCTCAGGAACTGTGTCTTACGGCACTGTCTAAAAGAACGGCTAGGACTACCGTTAAGCAGTGTTGTTACTAAACTTAAGGTGCTTCTCCAAGTGATGTTACTAGAATGGAATATTTTATAATATTATATTTATATTGATTTTGTAATTATATATTTAATATTTAATATAGACTAATGAAATTTTCTTCTTTTGGAAGAATTTTATTTCATAAATAAAATTAATATTTATATATTTAATAATTGGTGTATGAACAAAATTCGTTTTCAAGATGACAAAATAAATGATTTCTGTTATTACAATAGTATTTTTTATTAAAAATGGAAATTTGTTATATAAAATAAACTCCTATAATCAAAGAAGGATATGAAGTGTTTACAAGTAAAACAACAGAATTTTTTTAAATCTATACTAAAAAACTCTATATATCCGTTGCTGCAAAACTAAAGGGCGCTTAAAATTAAAATAGAGCTAAGATTTTTCAAAATAATTTATGATAGGACAAAAGCAGATGAAACCATCAAATCTTGTTTGAATGTGTCGAAATAAACTGACATTTTTGAACAGATGAAGTTTAATTGTTTCAAAATGAATTTATACATTTTATTTGAATTAATAAATTTGAATTAGTTCACCCACGGAACATTGATTTGTTTGAATATTTATTCATTTATAGTTTATATTGTATACGTATAATAAAATATTTATTAAAATATATAATTGAAAACACAGTTTTGCTAAAAATTCTTGAAATCATTACTAATAAAGCAAGGAAATTTAAAAGTAAATGTATTTATACTAAATTATACATATTTTAGTGAGCATTCGGTATTTTGATTTTCATTTCGTGAAAATATGAACTGAAATACGTATGAAATAAATAATTTTAAATATTTCCAATAAAAATGTTTACACATTCCTCGTGTGAAATTCAGATAAACCTATTTTCAATAGATATTTGAAACTTTAAATTTTATTGAATTTCATACACTTTCATTTCATTACTTGTACCACTCGTTTCCTTCAAATTGTGATATTTAAGTATCCTATTTTGCACTGAGAAAACGAAATAGTAAGGATAACTATATACATCGTTCGTGGTACAATGTGGTATTGTAAAACTATTACAAATTCAAATAGTAATTATGCGGCCAATGAGACGACAGAATTCTATGGTTTTAACCAATCGGAAGCCTCCAAATGTTACAATGTAAATTGTACAATTTCATTTTCTCAGTGTATTATCTTAACTGATATGAGGTCTTAATAATATTGTATACGGAAATAATTTTAAAAATATATATTATACTTATAAGAATAATTCTTTCTACAAATTTTCCGAGATAAAAAATAAATATTAAAAACTTAATTTTATGATTTATACAGATATCATCTATAATTTTAAATTCTAGTTAATAACTAAATAATATAATCGTTATTTTAACAAATGTATATGTAAACGTATATATAAATATGTATATATATATATAATCACAAAAATTTCGCTATATCTACGTTGTCCTATTTACGATATAATTGATGAAATTTTATTTATTTATTTAATTTAAATGAATAGTCCGCTTTACAAACGCACTTATTTTCAGTAGTATAGTGAGTAGTATAAAAAAGAAATTGCAAACAGTAAAACATAGAAGTCTAAGTTATAATTTACTGTACATAAATTTTAGAAAGTTCACCTGAGAAAGGCTGAAAAATTCGTTATCATGGAGAATAAATTCTCACGTTCATTAAGTAAATAAACATGGATATAAACGCGAATCTTATGCATGCACATAATTGTATATAATTTCATTTTGGAATATCATAAAAAATACGCGGTTTGACTGTCCGATACTTAATATTGTTTTCTTACCTTCTGGTTAGACCTATGCGATCAGTCTGCACGATGAGTAAAATCATAAAAATGTCGTGATGCATAAAATTAAATCAATCTCAAAATAAAGCCATCTGACTACGTGGCATTCGCGAATAAAAATGGCAAAGCAAACTTTCATGCATCAATTACCATGGCAAGGGAATTAGAAAGAGCTGCTTGAATTTGAGTCGCAGACAACTGGCAGATGAAAAAGCGTGTCGGCGCCTGTCTGTCTAGCCAATATTTTGCTATATCCTTCGCGTGCGAGCATTATATTTGCTTCGGAAGAGGAAGAAATACAAACGCGGGCATTCGCGGGCATTCGATGAAAATGTCCTGACAAAGGCCAGCCAATAGCGCGTGTGTAAAGCAGCCAGGTTGGAGACTGGAAAAAAGGATGCCAAAAGTCGATCGAGGATGGGGGAGGATGAGGCAGTTGGGTCACTCCTTCAAAGAAGGAAACGGATGTTACAGCAGATCAGAAAGCAATGTGCATTCAGGCACAAGCGACCGTCAAAACTTCCTCGTCGATATATACGTGCTTTTTCGCTCCCTTCCCTCAAACGCAATATTTCATTCGACTGTCTAAGTGAATCGATGCTGCGGGTAAGAAAGCTGTCGCGTCATTGACTGTCACGTTAAGATGACGATTTTTATGAAGAATTTGCATGGAGTTAAATATCATTTACGGCTGCCTTGAATTTTACCGCGCTGGCAAAATTCGAGTTATTTATTTATATACATAGTGGACGCGTTATATACCAGCATAGTAAATAGATTTGTTTTTAAAGTTAGGTAAGGTGAATATCCTGGTTACCGACCGCCTCGCCCTACACATCGATAATTCAGCAAGGTGTTGTTCCGTTTGCAACAAATTTTTACAAAGATGAATAACATTAATTCTGAACAACGAGATGAAATAAATATAAATTTCAAATCGATTTGAATGATTTAGTACTCCTGCGAAAACAATTTCGAGCTATTTAAGGCTATGAACTTTAACATGCTCAAATTCGGTGAACTTTAACGAATTAATTATTGTTCGATTATGTAGATTATTATTTTTTATTAAAATATCCGGAATATGAATAATTGCTTTAGCCGTTGCTTTAGTAATTAATTACCATCAAAGTTAAAATAAATTTATTGTACAACTTCAGAAAAAATTAATAATTATTGATTAACGGATTTGTTCACCATTATTTTACTTACAATATTTACGTAAACAATGTAAATTTTTATACAAGTTGAAAATTCATTAAGTGTACTACTAATTATACAAGAACATTTAAGATATATAACTAATTATTACGATTATTATTATTCTTAAAATATTCCGCGCTCATTATGTTGATATATTAATTTTAGACGCCATTATTTTCTATTATGACAATTAATACGACTGACCAGAACTTGACATAAACTACTGAAAATTCAAGTTTCCGTGTTGTAATTCATTAAAAAAATACCATTGTAGTGCAACATCCAATTCTAAAATAAACGTGAACTTTGTCGTGATTTTACAACCAGATTAAAAGCTCGAAAACCACGACGATGCTCAATAACTAATAATTTGGCGCAATTTACGTTTGCAAAATTTAATTACGGAAAGCAGCTTACGCGACACGTCCAATGCATAAATTTGCATATCTACGTGGAAACGCGTGAATCGTCACGTTGACGTTGACGGGACGAAAGTCTGCGAGACACGTCACTTTCTGTACATTAATTGGCGCAATTACGCACACTTTCTACGCACTTGATGGCCACCGACCAAAATACTTATTAAAGCTTGACGCGCAAATTGCTAATTGTCAGCATTTTTGCCGGTAATTCATCACGATTTAATACAAAGACTTTGCAACGAACGTGACATTTTCAATTTCTATTACGACTCGACGATTCGCAAGTTGAAGATGAAGCTCATCAAGACACGGGGCTTGATTCTGTGTATGTGCAGCTGACGACTTTCTCACACGATTGATGTTCTTCGTGCTGATCTTTCCAAAAAAGACAACAAACGTTAATCTCTTGAAACGCAACCTTATTTTATCGCATAGTCAATAACCCATTGTCAAGAACTTGCGTGCATTTTGAGCACTTCGTTGATTTTATCACAATGCTTTGTGTAAAGCATGCGAAGTATATTTTGCAGCGTAATTTTAGGAAAGACGTTAAACTCACAACTAAATTATACGTTTAAATTCATCGCTTTTATTTTTTGCTTTAAAAATTAGTACTGCATTTAGACAGACAAAATGATATTATTCTTAGGCACCAAGAAGATAACGGGAAAAAGGTTTCCATACGTTGAGAGATATTATACTAATAATGCACCCTTTTTGAATAAACTAGTTTACATTTTTTTCAATGAAATTCATTCAATATTGGATACAGTGCTTCAACATTGTACTTTTTATAAGCGAAATCTAAAGACGAAAAACTTTATACAGAGCAAGAAGTAAAGGCTTTTTATAGTATATTTTATAGCAATAAAAACTTTTGTAAAACTTTTGCATTTGATATTAATGCACAAAAATGAATTAAGTAATATATATATTTTAATAATAGATCACCTATTAATTAATATTCTGTAAAGTAATTTGACCATGCATTATAAATCTTCATTCATCATACTTAACTGTAAGCCAGCAAGATTCTATTAAGAATTTTTCAGTATTTGTTTATTATTCATATAATGAGCTATAAATAAAAGTTTATATTGAAATTAATGTATATTTCATATATATATTACAAATATGTAGTAAAATACATTATGCATATAATTTAATTTTACAGGTAGCGCAAAAATTTTACATTAATTTTATAGGATACGTGTACATAGAAGTTTAATACTATATTTAGTAAATATAAGTAGTTATTAATTTACATAGAATAATGACACATAGACTAATATAAATTAATTCATAAACAGAAGGACGTTATAATTTCCAATATATACTATTTACGTTATTATACCGTTATGATTAAAAAACGTTGATTTAATAACTCACAATTATTACAATAATACGTTTTTCAATAAAATTGTTCTTGTTGATGTGACAGATATAGCATATATATTTTAAAATAATAAAATAACAATCGTAATATACATTGAATATTTGTATAATTATTAGTATATACATTCATGTTAATACATGATAATTTATTAAGTATCTTAAACAATTATGGAATGTAAAATATATGGCCTATATAGGATGTAAAAATGCAATAGATTTAATAGAATTTCTAGTAAAACATTTGACTAATGTTTAATATTTGTATGATATAATAATACTATCATTTGCATTTTATAATTTTTCATTTTTTATGCAATTTATATATTTTATTTATTTTTTTATTTGTCCATTAATATTCCATATTAAAATAATATCTTACCCTTAAAATGCACAATGATCTTATCATTGTTTGTTTAATTATTGTATTATATACAATGTGAATTCTGCATTAATATACTATAGAAGTGAAATCTATTTTTGTATAAATTCATTGATGTATACTTATTCAGTTTACTAGCTTTGATCACTATCAGAATGAAATTTGATAATAATGTAGGTATGGCAAATACTTCGTATTTAACATAAACTGGTTTTCGTTAGGATTAACAAGAGCAAATTTTGCTCGTTAAACTGCTGATGCTTCTCAAAGAGCCATCAAATTTGTACCAAATTTGAGACTATACAATAAAGTTGTTTAAAAATATATCATATAAACAAGACTGTCACGGTTTTCGAAAATAATATTTTTGGAATAAATTCAATATAGTATGTGTATAATTAGTATATTTTATATACTCATACACTGAGAAAAATAAAACATGAAAAATTACTGTTTATAATACTAGTTTGGGGCCATATGATACACATCGTCAAAATTTACTGTTTTTAACAGTAATATATTATTATAATTCAGTAATTTTCTATGTAAACAATTAACTATGTAAATAATTTTTTGATGTTAAAAACAGTATATTTTGACGATTTGTATAATATGGCGCCAAACTAGTATTATAAACAGTAATTTTTCATTTTTTATTTTTCTTAGTGTATATACACGGAGAAAACGTTTTATCAAAAATTACTATATTTACTACTACTCGTAAGACGGAGTTTTTGAAAATAAAGATTTTACTATATTTAATTTCAGTACCCGAGGTGAAATTTAAACCCTACTTATGACCTATAAGTTATCAAAATTGTTTAAAAATAAGACCTAAATAGCCCCTAAATACGGCCGAAATTTCCCTTTTTCCCAATAGGAGCAACTTATGTAGGACCTATTTGGGAAACGTTCTCGAATCATGTAGGTCTTAAATAGGTCTTATAGGTCTTAAAAAGGACCTAATATTTGAGTTTAAGCGCTTAAATAGCTTAAATAGTGCTAATGAAGGTTCTGTAGGGGTAATGTAGGACAAAATCTGCAATATATTGCAGACATTTTACGAAAAATTACTATATTATATAGTAATCTATACAGTAATAAAGAGTATTATCTTCATTTTTAACAGCCTCATCCTACGTGAAGTAGTAAATATAGTATTTTTTGATAAAACGTTTTCTCCGTGTATATACAGTTTAGTTATACATAGATTTATATAAATTTGTAATCAGAAATAGATAAAATAACGAGAACGGGTTCTTTGTGGATCAATTAAAAACGTTTCAATAATAATAAGTCACAATGAGGAATGAAAAATGGAGAAATAAATAAACAGAAAAAATAGTTCAGTTATAATTGACTACAGGGATTCGAACTCCATCACTGCAAAATAATCAATCGATACGAAAACATCGGCGAACTCAATAATAAAACACACGAACTGACGCTGAAATCACGTCTGTCTCTGAAACTGTAATCAAACTTTCATTGAACTCTATTGTTTTAATCGCGGTACAGTAAATAATCGAACACTCGACGGATTTAAGTAATTACAATGAATAGGCGAAGTTGGTGCTCCGCGATCGTACGGAAAAGTGTGTTTTATTATTAACCGCAAGAAAACTAATTCCGCCAATTACGATTATTAAATTCGCGTGATTCAGCATTATGGCAGTAGCGAAATCGCCCTTTGTGCATACGCACACATACCTTGCCACGGACATGCATACGTATTATCACGAGTGCACGAACTTCGCGGCTCGTAGGTCCGATTTATTCCGTTTCAGTACGAATCGATAACGCGCAATGTATTTCATACGCGACAGAAGTCAAAGCTCCTCTGTTCAATTGAGATAAATGCATGGCGGGTTACGTTGCATTCTACAACGCAAAATTGCTGCAAAAATTTGACGCACATATACGTTTCGATTCAAACGCGAAGTGCACTGTGCTGTTTCGTAATATTCGTAAAACGTCAAACATTTGCATTCTTTTGATTTCTTAGTTTGCTTTTCAATTATACTAAGTTTATGACAATTGCCAATGCATACACGCGTGCAACGAAGAATGCTTGAGAGACACATAGAGAATTTGAAACAAAATATTTGCTTCGTTGAATGAATTTAGCAAATATTGGATATATATATATAATATTTCCGTTATTATTGTAAATTAGTTAACAAAAATGAGTTACTATGAGAGGTATTGTAATACATACTATTATATAATTAATATGTATTATAAAATATGCAATATATTATTTTTAAAATTTTGTTGATAAAATCGAAAAAAGTTATTAAAGAATGATGTACAAAAGGAAACGTTGTTAAAAGTTATTTAAATGTATAAGTTTTGTAAAATTTGTTAAATTAATTACTGTTAGTTTCGGTACGATATTTCTTTTATATTGGAGTTAAGTGAAAAATTCAACCAATTATTTTTACTGAGTTTGGCTCATAAAGCCTTTTGTTTAATTATTTCTGTTTTTATAAATATTATGTTGGTTGTACTTATATTTATTCAATTTAAGAATAATTTATAGAATATATACCTTAAAATTAAGAATGCTTATATTTCACTTCCAAATGCAATACAATTTATTATAAAAATAAACAACCGATATATTAAATTAATTAATTTAAATGGTGAGATGTGCAATTCCAATCTCATCTAGTAATCTTGTATATATAAATGTTCTCAGACTTGGAGCAGTACGATATACAATATACATATTTTATCCTAAATATGATTCGCAGATTAAACCACAAATCGGTCATTTTGGCTTTACTAAAGCATATATTTGGTACAAGTCACTCAGAGACCGTTACATACTTTATGACAAGCATTAGTATATATTACTTGTGAAAATTATGTTACTACCTGAAGTAAAAATAGTGAATGAAAAATATAACAAGACATTCCAAGTTTGATTGGTAACCGTACATATGAACGTGCGTATAATATTTTTAACAACCTTTTAAATAAATTAAAATCAATAAATTAAAACCTAAAGCGTCACATGTACTCATCAAAATTGTGTCTAGTATAAACATAACACGGATTTATTACAAATAATTAAAATTATGAATTTTATAGTTATCTATGATGATAACATTTTTTTCTTTACTTTTTTTGGTTATAAAATATTATTGTACAACTCCTTTATTACAATTCTTCTACTGCTATAATACTTCATTTCCATAATAAACCGTACGTATCTCGTGCGCATGTAGACAAATTAACAAATTTCTTAAAATATAATAATTTTCAATCAATATCATAAAATATCAACAATAAATCTATAACTAATTCAATTATGTTAGAAGACTATATTCCGTTAAGAAATGTATACCATGAACTCCACTAATATGTTTACTTACATCAGAGATAAACACAGATATATGTGTTCACGTACAGTACAGCGTGATTTTAATTTATACGTAATAGTATATTAAGAGATAATACAAAAGGTATTATAAACATACACAATTGATCAGAGTATGATTTTATAATGATGTCAGTAAGAAATCTTATAAATGATTATTATGAAAACATAAAATTAAATTCATCATCAGAGCATAAGCAAGTAGACGCTTAGTTGGCATTATCCAGCTGCAACATTACCAGAACATTTGACCACATACACACACACACACATACATATATATTATATCTCTAAGTGTAGAGAATATTGATTTAATGAAATGCTTGCTTAGAACAAGCACAATATCAAAAGCTAAAAGTGACTCAAACTTGCTAACAACCGCACAGGTAATGAAGAAATAAACATATTAAAAATAAACGTTAATAATGCATTAATATAATATCTCATAATGCCGTATTGTAAATGTGTCTTCAAGTCTATGCTGTGTATAATTCAAAGGTGCTGATCGTTTAATGGTTGCTTTTAAAAATAATCACCGAGGAATAATTTTTGAAACCGATATCGCAGTAAATTTGAGAGAAGGCTTATGTCGTGGCATAAATGACAATTGAATGTTTGTTACGCAATAAAATAATAAATTCATATTGCACCATCAAAGTTTCATATACTTTTATTATTTTTCTATTATATAGATTTTTCTACATTATTATTAAGATTTGTAAGACGAAGAAATAAATTTTTTGAAGTTTTTGAAGCTGGAATAGTTACCATGTTAATTAGATAAATATAACATTAAACTGAATGTAGTATTTTTAATTGGGATATGTGCGGTTGAATGTATAAAAGATTGAGCAGTACTAATAGCATAGTTGCCACAAGTTGCACCACAATTTTTTTCCGCACAAACATTCCTCTTAGACTGAAAGTTATTAGTTTATTAGGTTTAATGAAGACCAAAGTTCGCAAAGTCACCAATCGCCGCCAAAGTAACCCTTTTGACAATCAATATAGTTACCCACAATATTAAAGGAAAATGCTCTAAATCCGTTTCTTAAGAATACTACATTCGAACAGCTTTTCAAACATAATAAATTGTATGTTAAAGTTATTAAAAGCAACGATTTAACAAACAAAATTATTTTAATCATGTAAACCAATTTAAAACTGTTCAATTCTATATGTCGTAGAGGAATAAATGAATCAACTGTCTCTATGAAAAATAAAATGTATTCTGTAAGCGTATTCCTGTTTTAAAATATTAATATACCATTTTAGAAGATTGAACCCGCTTATTAATTTAAATAACGTTGCCGAACAATTGTTTTTTGTGATTGTGGGTTGCGCGTGCAGACGAAGGAATGAAGTTTAGAATATTAAAAAATATTAATAGTTGTGGTATGATTATTTGTTGGAAACTCAACCGATTATATATATTTGTCAGAGACTCATTTTATGTCGTAAAGACTACGATCATCTTGTGAGTTTCGTAGAAGATAGAAAAGTTTTAATTTTTCTATTCGAACTTCACACACATTATTTACTAATTTCATTCTCACTTCCATTTTATCCGAGACAATTAGACTTCCGAATTACGTAAGGTGTGAAGCAATGGAAAATACGGTTTGTTGTGAAACTTACTTAAGATCGTTATATCCTATGATTCTGAAAGGATTATGTTTTGGAATCGTCTGTTAGAATATAAACATTAAAATAAGGGTCATCATTTTAAATATATGTATTTTTTTATTCGACGGTATAAACATGCAAGAACATAAAACAAAATCAATCAATATAATCTATCATATATTAGGAACAATTTGGGTAATATTTTTTAAAGAAAATAATTTTTTAGTTTTATAAATTGATATGTATCATTTGAGGATATTGTAATATCCTAATCCTAACATGTAAAATTTTGGTTGAAAATGATTTATTCTTAATTTAGTTTGTTTATAATTAGTTACAAAACGATATTATCATGATACTAATTAATTATTATGTCATTAATACAAGATCTCTAAAGTGTATTTTAAAAATCGTGTCAGTTATATATTGACTACGGTTGATACGAGAGTTTTAGGTCTTTAGAATTTTATTAAATGTTCTCATGAATTAAAAAAAAAATTAAATTTATATAGAGAAATTTTATTCTTTGTAAGAAATTATTTATAAATTATTTAAATTATTTATATAATATACTATATAATATTTAAAACATAATTTATTATTAAATAATTCTGATTTCTGGCACATTAATTATATATAACAATAAATATATAAAAAAATTGTCTATAAAATTACTTTATAGAAATTTAAAATAAATATTTTATAAAAGCGTTTCTAAATTTTATTTAAAAATTGGAAAATTAGATGAATTTGTATTAAATGTATTCTGTAAATAAATAAAATATAAATATAAGACAATAATTTGTTCATGTTAAATTGATGTGTTTATAATGTATTTAACGTAATGTTTCTTTTTTGTTGCAGGTAAGTTCTTAATTTGTTACATCAAGCATTATGAAAGATAATTCATCAAATGTAAGTTTAAATTAAAAACATACTGTTATAACATATATTGTTAATTTGTTAATGTTAAATGTTATTATTGATTGTTGGAATTAATTATTCATCGATTTATCTTATAATTCATCGATTCAACTTTTAAAGTTTATTTTTTTATATTATTTAATCAATGTATTGTAAATAAAAGTAATAAATTTCTGCTATTTTAAATGAATAAATAATTTATCTTAAGTATTTTTGACTTATAATTAGTTTTAATAATATGCTGGTCATGACATAGATAGTACTCGTAGGAGTACTTACATGGCGAACATAGTTATAAAATAATCTGACAATCTCTGATTCTATCATAGTGAGTTACTGGGTTTTAGAAGGGTTGTAATATTAAAGTTCATCCATGACTCTACACGTCTAGAATAAACGGAGATATCCAAGATCGTGCCGCGAAGTATTCCAAGATGCTTTTTGCATCCTACACATCAAACAATCTGATGCTTTTTTATAAGCTAAAATGGTGCGCAGTTATATAAATGGAAAATTGATCTGATCCTTATATGACCTCGATCAGAAAAACAAAAACTTAACACACTAACTTTGAATACATCTCGTGTAATTTAAAAGGGAGAACTTACATATATAAGGGATATATATATAAAAATCCCGATGAATATACGAGTTTAGTTTTTGGTCTTTATTATTCAATTTATTCAAAATCATTTTCTAATAACAATTATAATTATCTGCTATTGACAAGCAAAGATAATCCATTTAATAAAAAATTGGAACTTTTCAGATTTTAAGAAAACCTTCATAATTTATATAAAATCATAAAATTGATTGTGTTTCGAAAAATATTCAGAATTTTTGTCTCAATTTCATTATTATCTGAACAGTTTAAATGAAGATGTAAATCCTATTTTTACAATATAATATAATATTATAGTATTGCCGAGATATTGTCTTCGTAAGTTTTATATCACGATAATACTTTATAAAGTATTATATTTTGAAATATAGCAG
>JABFQC010003007.1:0-14897 GCA_022817085.1 Psilanteris sp. ZL-2020
TCACCGCGTTTCTGAGGTGAGAAAAAAACGCCGTGACAACTTACAATAAAACTATTGTATATAAATTGTTTTTTATATTAGATTATAATTTTCCTACTTTTGAAGAATCGGCTGAAATTTATTAGGTATTTCAAATAACAAATAGAATTATATAAAATAGAAAAACACCGATTCCGTTGCAGCAAATGTTCTATTTCACCTTAACAATTAAATATAAAAATTCATTTTTATTATGAAATAACATTCTTCTAAAATGAGAAAATTTACTGAATGAATATCACATACTAATTATTATAATTAACAAAAATATATAAAAATCTGCAATTTCTGTCAAAATGGTAAAGAGCACCGCCTTAATATGATAATATCAAGAAGACTAGAATGAGGAGACCGAACTGGCTTGATGTGATGAGCTCGTATAGCATGGAAGTAAATATAATTATTACATTTGCTCGCAATATCGTTACATATTATATCTTTAACACACGCCACGTATTGGCACAATCAATTGTCTCATTTGGTGATTTCTTTTAGTGTTCTCTACAACTCAACCGGTTGATTTGTTGGGAGCTAAGAAAACATGCGTTCGAAAACTGAACATTATTATTTATTATTGTTGATATCGTGAAAACGATTTTAAATTAATTTTCGTTGATTTTTTAGCGCGTTTACTAAAAGTTAAAATTAAATATTTTTTAATTTTATTTTATTTTTACTTAACAATAAAATATATAACTATTTGTAAACAAAATTATATAAAAAAAACTTTATCGGAACACGCTAAGAAAAAATCACCCAAAATTAATTTAGAAACGTTTTCATGATATCTACATTAATAAATAATAATGTTCAGTTTTTGAACACATGTTTACTTAGTTCACAACAATTCAACCGTTTGAGTTGTAAAGAACGCTAAAAGGCGGAGTTCGAAAATCGATTTTTAAAATTTGTCTTTGTTTTTCTTATTTGTTATCATATTTTTATTTCATTAAATCGGTACTGGAAACTTATTTTAGAACATCGCCTAAATTTGAATTAAAAATGACATCTGAAGATTTTTTAAATGAACATTGTGAGTAAATATATAATTCAAAATAAAATAGTAAATTTAAAATTGCCTAAATTTTATAATGTAAAATATTGTTATACGTTTAAAAATTGTCAACTGTATTGCAATAATTTCAATGCTCATAAAAAAATACTTTTTATTTATTCTTTAATCAAAATATTAGTATTTATAATTCGTATTATGTATAAATTAATACAATTAGTATATAATTAACTAATAATTATACATTAAACTGATTTTTGTAAATGTATATCCATTTTATTATGTAGTTAATTGAAATTTGTTTAATTATTTAGGTTATCTTTTAAATTGTAGTAATACTAATTATTAAAGTAATGAAATAGATTTTATATAAATTAAAATATTTAAAAATAATAGAAAACATACACATATGACTAAGTATAAATTTTAAATGAATAAACGTTACTAATTATTATAATAATAATTAATATTAAATTAATCATATAAATATTTTATAAATTAATAAGTAATTTGTTTCTAATTAGTTAAAACTGCTAAAACATTACTTGATGAGAATAGTTTCATATCTAGTGGTTGTCCTGTAATTGATGAAGCTTTAAAAGGAGGCTTTTCAACACAAGGAATCACACAAATTTATGGTCAGGCTGGAAGTGGAAAATCTCAAATAGCATTACAATTATGTTTAAGTGTGCAAAATATGAAATCAGATGATAATACACAATTTGGTATAAAAAATTAATATATTGCATAATAAACTTATTAAAACAAATATATAACTTATCTAAAAAAATTCTTGTAGGGATTGTTTTTGTATGCACTGAAGCTGCATTTCCAGTAAGAAGATTACAACAGTTACTACTAAAATCACCACTGTGCAATGAAAAATCTATTAGCACAGATAGGATATTTATAGAACATATTAATACAGTGGTGAATTTATAATACATATATTTTAAAGTATACAGAAATTATAATAAAATATTGAATTTTTCTATTAGTTCTATCATTTATGAATGTAATAATATTTACAAGAATTTATATTAGTTTCTTCAAATATCACATTTTTATATATTAAAATTTCATTGTAATAAATATTTATTATACATAATTTACAAAACCATTATTTGAATTTCAGGATGATTTAGAACAATATTTATGTGTAAAACTTCCATTATTATTAAAAAATAAAAAAATAGGTGTTATTATAATTGATTCAATAGCTGCTCCATTTACTGTTGAATATGAAAATGAAGAATTAAAAAATCGTGCAATTAGTTTGAGAAAAATTGGATATCAGTTACACAAATTGTCTCACAGATATAAGTTGTGTGTTATTTGTATAAATCAAGTAAAATAATATTTTAATTAATTATATCAGTTAAAAATAATTTAATATAATTACGTATTTGTTAAGAATAAATTTGTAAAAAAAATATTTATTCCTTCTACAGGTTAGAGCAGACTTAACTAATAATATATCTGAGATACCAGCTCTTGGAATAACTTGGGAGCATGCAATAACAAATTCTATTAGAATATACAAAAATGATGCTTTGCAGAAACGTTTTATTCAGATTATGACGTCACCTTATTTACCACGTACAACTATTGAATTTCAAATTCATGATGGTGGAATTACAGGGATAAAAGAATAGTAAACATTTGCACTTATCAGTAAATATGTTTAATTAAACTTTTAACGTATACAACAATTAATAAATACTATTATGTTAACGCACTAACATCAGAAAAAGCTTTATCATCAAGGGGTCTTATAAATTTTGTTGGTGTCCATTCATTCTTAAAATTTGTACTTTCAAATGGATCGTTTGTTCTGATATCAAGATATTCTACTTCATTGTTTAAAACAAGTCTGAAATAAAGTATTATTATTTTTATTGAATAAAATTTGAATTTATTTATTAAATTAGAATTCTATTAATATATATTTTACTTTGGAATAATAATTAAAAAATTCAAAAAATACATATTTTTTAATGTTTAATAACTAATATAATAAAATCAATTAACTTATTCTCTTATTTTGAAATAAATAAGTATATACACATTAAACATATATATTTTTACCTATAAGAATGAAGAAAAGTTCGATAAGGCTCAATATCTTTTTTACAGCTGTAAGTATAATCTCCAATAATTGTGTGATTAATATAATTACAATGCACTCGTAATTGATGTCGTCGTCCAGTTTTTGGATATAATAAAACTTTTGTGGCTGGTTTGCCTTTTCTTAATCCTTGTTCCAATACCAATAATGCTGTAATTGATTTCCGAGGTTTTTGACAAAATGTACTATCACTTGTGCACATTTTTCTACTTCCATTTTGTTCTCGGATATCTTCCCCTAATTTATTTAAAAAAATTAAATAATATATATTTATACATATATAAAATGATATTTAAAAAATTTATCTTATATGTGAGCTTTGTAGTCATTATACTAATATCTTAGTTGTCATAATTTAGAAATAATTACCTATTGGTTCAGATATAACAATATAATTTTCTTGAATGTAACCATGAACCAATGCTAAATAATATTTACGAACTTTGCGAGTTTCAAAAGCAATTGACGCGGCTTTTGCTGCTTCTTTATGCAAAGCTAAACAAATAACCCCACTAGTTGCATAATCCAATCTATGCACAAAATGAAATTCGTGTTTTAAATTGGGATTTATTAAATTTGGAAACATTTTCCTTATTTCTTCGTGTAAACTATGCTTAAAAAACAATATTAATTAATGGAATATCATTTACAATATTTAAAAATAATTTAAAAAAATTGAAATATTGCATAAACTAATTTCATTAATCTTAAATAATCTAAATAATATTATGCTATGTACTCTAAAAGGATATATAAGGAGTATTAGCTTGTATAGATATTCTATACTATTTTAATTAATATAAATTAAAATGATTTTTCAAGAACATTTTTTATAGTTAGAAATAATTGTTTCTATTTAGTTTAAGAAAAATAAGAAAAGTAAATAAAAATAAGACGTAAAAACAAAATACTGCACTATTGTAGTAACAAATTCGTGTTTTATAATCTATTTAATGATTAGTTTAATTTTAAAACAAAATCACATCATATCTTACTAATACTATAGTAAATACTTTTAAAATATTAAATTTGAAATTGTATTAAACATACATCGCATAAATAATTACCTTAACTTCTGAATCGTTACTGTTGATTACCATATCGTATGGTTTATCTACAACTAAAAAATGCTTACTATGGTATAAAACTGTCATATTATTATCATTTGTCATCATTTAAAATTTCTAATACAAAGATTTAACATAAACTAGTATAAAAGAATGTATCGAGCACATGTTTTGGTGTGCAAGCTTGTTGTGTCAAAAATGTACAAACCGTTCAAAAAACATTTATAGCTTTAAAATGACTTGTTTTACAAGCGGGCATTTTAAAATGTTTGGTATAATAATTATCTTATGAAACACGTATTAAATATGTAATATTTACTGTAAAATTTTATCTAGAAAAATTTTTTTTAGAAATTTAATACAATTGTCTTTTTCACTCTGCTACCGTTAAATTAAATTATATTACAATTTAATAACCACGTACTTATACTATTGTATTGATGGATGTATTCATTTATTTGTAGTTGAATGCATTTTTCGATTGATTCATTATTATATTATATACAGTAAATGTAATATTGAAAAAGTTTATTTATCGTGTCTTTAATTATACTTAAAATGCTGTCAGCAATGTATTAGTAAAAGTTTAAGATATGTGACAAAGCCAGTTAAATGAAAATATTTTTATTACTAGTAGTACTTTGAGTATAATTAAACACGCATATATATTACAATATACTATATTATTTTGTTATTTGTAAAAATAAATAACATATAAAAGATATAACTAAAAATATCTACCAAAAATAAAGTTATACTAATTATGAAAATCAGTTTAAAATACTGTAATACAAATGAATTATCAATTAAATTTATTAATTTATCAGGGTAATACAAAACATTACATTTAATGCAAGATAGCAATTGTTTTATAAAAAAATATTTATGTTAAGAATTTATATATTTAAATGTCATTGATTTTTTTTTCAAAATTTACAAATTAATATTCAAAAACTCAAAATATTATTTGCAATTAACATACAATAATAGTGTATACTTATATAATTAATACAAGTAATATAATTTTAATCAACTAAAATTTTGATTATGAAACTGATTATATTAATAGTAATAATCCATTAATCATGTTTATTTCATTAGCTGTATTATTTATTAACAGATATCATTATTTTTGAACAAATTATAAATAAGAAGTTCTACATCCTCGACACAGTCTTCAAACCAAGTAGAAATAAGCATTGTTCCAAAATTTTGGCAGTTACTTCTGTCAATAAAATACGTCCCATATTAATATCAGTAATTTCTCCACTTTTGTTTTTTACGATGCAGTAACAGTTATCGTAGAATTCTGTAAAAGCACATGAAATTTCATAACAAAATTCACACAGTTGATGCAAATTGAAATCTTGCGTAATCTTTGTTAACACGTCTGGAAACTTTAACAATATTTTAGCTAATTTCCATTCTTTGTCATGTTCCAATGAGATATTAACATTTTCGGCAGCTGCTTTAAGTTGTTCTGCAGTAACATTTGCAGTTCTGGCAATGGAACGAATTCTTGTTAAACTATAAAGAAGATATACTGCTGTGTTGCCTTTATCATCAAGCATTTTATCAAATGAAAAAATATATTCGTTATTTCTATTGTGGGACAAATCTGCATATTTAATACATCCATATGCTACTGATTTTTGAGCAGTGGTGAGTTCCTCAGGGCTTAAAACTTTATGACGTTCCTTTTCTATTAACTTTTGTCCAGCTCGCTTTAATCCTATATAATAAAAATTAATTATTATAAATATAATTCTATTATACTTATAAATATATCATATTTTAAATATTCACCTTCGTCTAACAGTTCAATAAGTTTAACAGTATCACCAGATCTAGTTTTAAATTTCTTTTTATCTTCCCCTAAAACTACTCCAAATGTTACATGGTCTACCCGAATTCTAGGAGTTAAATATCCAGCACGTTTAGCGCAGTTAAATAATGATTGAAAATGTACTGATTGCCCAGCATCTGTTACATAAATTATCTGGAAATAATTTTTTATTTGACATATTATTTGTGATATATACACTGTTACTGTTAAATACCTAGTATGTTTATGATAATATACAATATGTTTGTTTATAAATTATCAAACATATGCATTAATTTCTTAAATGTCAAGGTATTCTATATTATTAGTCATTTATACCCATTCAGCTTCTTCATCTTGAATACGCTGCCTTATTGCTGCTAAATCAGACGTATCGTATGTATATCCTCCATCTGATTTTACGATAGTTAGAGGAATACCTTTGCCTGGTTCTTCACCCCACATAATTTTTCGACCTTCATCTTCTTCAAGAAGACCCCTACTTTCCAAATCTTTAACAAGATTTTCCATATGTTTTTGGTAAAAAGATTCTCCCCTTTCAGTTAATTTAATATCCAGAAGCGAATATAGTTTCTGGAATTCTGTTAAAAGCTAATAAAAATTAATTATTCAAATTTATGGTTTAAATCTAAAGTTATAAAGTATTATATATACCTTTTCTTGAAACATCGCAAATCATTTGCCAAGCTTTTGTCATAATAGGATCAAAAGATTGCAAAGCAACTACACAAGCATAAGCACGAGCTTTGAACTTTTCATCACTGTCAAACCTAGCTTTCGATTCTTTATAAAAACTCTGCAAATAAAGGACAATTAATTTCTATTTTTTACATTTTATAATTCTTATAATAATTTATTATAATACATCATATATATATATATATATATATATATATATATGGTATACAATTAGATGTTAACCTGTAGATCAGAAATAGGGGGTGAAACAGTCTGATAGTCTGGAAACCTATCCTGTAAATGAGCTATAAGCATTCCAAATGGTGTACCCCAGTCTCCAATATGATTTAATCGTAAAACATCATGTCCCAAATATTCTAAAAGTTTAGCAATACTATCACCAATAATTGTAGATCTAAGATGACCAACATGCATTTCCTTTGCAACGTTTGGACTAGAAAAATCAACAATTACTTTTTTCTTCGAAGTCACTGGAGGTGGTACATTATTAGAATTCAAAATAGTCTTTAATGTAACCAAAGCAAAATCTCGTTTTAAAAATATATTTATAAATCCAGCGGGTGCTATATCAATTTTCTCAATTAATGGAGAACTTGGAATAAGTGCACAAATTTGTTGAGCTATTTCACGTGGAGCAATTTTACGCTCTGTAAAGAATAATAATTCAAAATTAATTCAAATATAATTCATATACTTTCAATATATTTAATAAAACTTGTTATATTTTGTTAAAATACTATAACAAATTTAATGAAACTTAATTAGTAAGCCATGAGTTCAAAAACAATCATTTTGAACAAATGTAAAATTTATATATGTTATATATTTTAGAATATTTTAAAAATATATAAATTTATTTATTTTATTTCCTTCTTCTTGCATTATTAAATTAAACATTGATGACAATGTTTATTTTGTTATAACTTTGTGTTTCAAATGAATTAAATATACATATGTCCATTATACATCATAAACTATTTTATTCTCTATAGCATTAACATTTTTTAAATTTGCACATAGTTTTAAATCGGTATGCTATTTGTAATAATATTATATATATTGTACTTATTATTTAATAATTAACAATTATAAATATTCGTATATATACAATTCATTAATTAATAATATTTCAAATTAACAAAAACTATTTGATTTCCATTTTTTGATTTTTATTACAGTGATTTAATTTATAAAACTTGATTAGTCTTAAATATATAATAGATATAATATTCCTGATCCCTATATGAGTCATAATTATAACCAACTCTCAATTTTGTCTAGAATTCCAAATCTTATTTCATTGATGAAAGCAAATGACTTGAAATTGTTGTTCAAAATATGCAAAGGTCTGACTTATTGTCCAGAACTGATCGCACTCATCAATTACAGGATTCCGTTGATATTCTCTAGAAATAAATCTTTGTTCAAATTGAAAAAATATAAGCATAATTATACCCTCAACAATTTCATGACACGTAGTTGTAAACTTGCAGATGAATTAAATCTAGATTTACATTTTCTGAGTTACAGTGAACTGATTCACTTACTTTATTTAAAATTGATAACTTTTAATTAGTGCCTGTACTTGGTTAGTTGGTTAATTTTTCAGATAGTTCTAATATTTACTTTAATTTTTGGTTTTATTTACTGCGACAGTTTCTTATTGAAGTTTATTCGATAAGCTTACTAAAATATAGAGTCACTACTCTCTAATTATCGTTATTCTATTTTTTATTTATATTTTTTTACTTAACTTTCTCTGGTTTACTTTCTTATTTATAATTTTGTATTTTACTAATTTACTTTTCATTGTATATTATTGTATATAAATGGACCAAGTGTCCGTAAATCAAGTAAATAAATAAATAAATATCTTATTGTCAAGAATTTTTATATTGAACTCTAAAATTCAACAATTTAATCAATCAGGTTAATCTTTATTACATATTTCTTTGCTTTTTAAATTTAAATATTTTTGTATAATTTATTTTATAAATAAAAAATAGCAATTAAGTTAACAATAATACTATATATTTACTAATAATGCAAATGTATTTAAATTATTTTATATATTATTTTAATAATAATAAGATAAAAAATAAATAAATATATATATAATATTAATATAGTATTAAAATAAATTTTATTTTAAAGGTATCAGTTGAATTGTAATTTGTATCAGAAATAAGTATATAATTCTAAAAGTTATCCAATATTTTTAGAAATGATGAGAATCTTAAAATCTTTAAAGATGCTTAATTATTATTAAATATAATATGTTTATATACCTTTTGTGCTTAATAGTTTACACAATGGTAATGCACTGTTGCATTGGTAATCTCCAAACGTAGGTTTACTGGCAACAGTAATTTCTACTGGAGGATCAGTCACATTTGGATACGCGGATTCAATGGCAGTTTTTAACAGAGTTTGTAAAGTGTTATTTATACTGAACATTTTATCTGTAGATTGAGATTTTTTTTTTATCATATAACCTTCGAGTGCCTATAAGTATATAATAATTTTAATAACAATACTACTTCATATCAGAATTTAATATATTTTGAATATAATGACCCACATAACACATAAACAGAATAATTTTAAATTATTTATTAAACATATACAATAGACCTGATTAAAATTTTTATTATAAAATATTACCTTGTTTTGTATTAATATACGATATTGTAACTTAGCGTTTTCCTCCTTTAGTTTATCTAATTTTTCAGTTTGTAATATCTGCAGATTTTCAATAAGTTTTTGCAACTTCTTTATTTCTTCTTCCTAAAAAATATAACATAACTTAACCTCAATGTTATTTTTCCATATAAATTAAGAAAATGAAAACGAAATGGTGATTAAATAATATAATTTTAATTATTTACCGCTTTCGAAGCTCTTTCATTAAACAATTCCATATTGGGTATTGACATATTTATGTTCTTTGTTGCTAATTTAATCCACGTTGATATCAAATATCCCACGTTTTAAAATCAATGGTAAATTTCAGTTGTATTTTATTAGCTTGGGATTTGGAACTTTTTTGAAAAATCCAACATTGAGAAATAAGTTTCCCTAGTGGTTTTAAATTTAAATTTAGTAAAAACAATAAAGTATATTATTTAAGTTTAACTTTAAGGGATATACATTATTTATATAAAATTAAATACTATTATATGAAAAATGTACAATTGTAAAGAAATATAATTTGGAAATAATAAGTGTTAAGTACGTAAGTAATTGTTTAAGATGATAAATAAAGAGAAAAGTAAAGTATTTATTTTTATTATTAAGGAGTAATAATTGACTTACATTTGGAATTAGTAATTTCAATAATTAGTGTTTTAATTATACATTTTATTTTTCCTTTTAAAAATACATCAAAATTATATTTATCTAAATTTGTTATGAATATAATAATGTAAATATATCGCTTGTATTGTTACATTAATTATAATATATATATGTGTATTTTAAATTCCATACTAGTTACACTTATACCTATATTTGCAATAGTTGTGACTGTGACCTGTTGAGTTGAGTTGTGACCTGTGACTGGTATGGATCTCGCCAAGTATGAAATTTAAATTACATTTATATATATAATTATATTAATTTAGTACATAATATTATTATTATAATTATTAACAATTAACAAATTTATTAAGAGCTTAAATAACATAATTACAATTTTTACACATTTCATTTATAAAATGAAAGTAACTTATTTTTGTTTTACTACATAACTATACTAAAAATATTAACATATAATTTACATACAAATCCAATATATGAAATTAATGAAAAGGATATATGTATTAATAATATATATACAATTAAAAATCAGATTCAGTCTTTATCATAGTTATTATAGATTGTCTACTAAGAATTTTTTGTTCAACATTATGTGGAAATTCAACACCAATTAATCTAGAAACCATACTTTTTGTTGGAATCCCTTTATTTTTTCTTTCTTTAGACTTTGGTTTTTTTTCTTTCTTTGGTTCCAGATCATTACCTAAATGAATTTTAGATATGTGTAATCTTACTCTCCTCTTGCTTGTATATTCCACATTACAAATGTCACAGGTAAATTTGCGACCTAAATGAGAAGTTCTAATATGGTTATCCAAATTACGTTTGAAGTAATAAATGCGGTAACAATTTTCATAGGGACAGGTGAACATATTTTCATCAGTATGAGTTAATCGATGTTTTTCTAAGAATGATTTACGAATAAAAGATTTGCTACAGATATTGCAAACATGATCTGAAAAATTGTAATATTTTATTATAATTTATTTAGCATCATATTTTTAAACTTTTATTTATATTGCTATTATAATATTATAATTACACTGCTATCATACAAACATGTTTTAATTGCACCAAGTGTTATGTTATATTTTATTACTATAAAAATAAGAATATAGAAAGTCATATTATATTATATTAAATGTAACTTAAAACACCACATATCTTACTATAATCATATTACATCATTATTAATTTATTAATATTAATATTAAATATGAAAATTATTTTAATCAATTTTAAAATCACGAATTACTTTTATGGAAACTTTATATATTTATATCTAATAGAGTAGTTAGGGACAGAAGGCCATCTTGTTACCCATTTATATAATGTTAAATCAAAGTCTGTTGAAGTCTTTAAGGACAGACCTCAAATATACAAACTGTTTACTGCTGCATATTAAGAACAAACCCCAAAAATACAATACAATGTTTCTGTGATACATGTAGTGAAGTGAATTTTATAAGATCTTTAAAGAAAACGAAAACTAACTCTGGCATTCCCAATACAATCTAATTAATGTTCGCGTTGCTGGCTTCCACTTAAATTTTGATAAACATATTTTCTGCACACTGGTAACTAGATGCCTAATTATTTTAATTATTTAATTATTATTTTAATTTAATTTAATTTATTTTATTTATATATATAAATATATATTTATTAATATTCTAATAATATAAGATAATAAAGGATTTACCATTTGTATGAGCTGATTTTAAATGAGCATTATAATCTTCTCTTAAACCAAAACTTATTTTGCATATTTTACACTTAAATCCAGAATTATCATGAGTTTTTGTATGCCTTCTAAGTTTAGAGTGGTTTGTAAAACTTAAATTACAATGCAAACATTTGTATGTCAATGATGAATTTGTATGAGCAGCAAGATGTTCTTGGAATGAATGGATTTTTTTAAATCTTTTTCCACAATCTTTACATATCATTCTGTCACTATCCTCACTGTGCATTCGTTCACAGTGACGTTTAAGATTATGTAGAAAACTTATTTTTTTGGGGCAATGTGGACAACTGAAAAATGTTAACAATTATTTTTAATAACTTTGAAACAAATTAGTATTCTAAAAGTGTCATTGGATATAATTTCATATTATTTATAAATTTGTTCATACGTGTATATTTGTTTTGTATTATTATGAGTTTCTATATGTCTTTTTAAATGTGAAGAATTTGTATATGCTTTGTCGCAATCTTTATATGAACATTTATAGGGTCTCTGAAAAAACAAATTATAATATAATAATTATACAAATATTAGCATATATTCTATATTCTGTTATTATTAATATATTTATATACTTCTCCAGTGTGTTGTCTTATATGTCGCAAAAGTCTTGATGGTCTCAAAAACTGTGCATTACAACCTTTAAATGTACATAAATATTTCTTTTTAGAATCGTTTAACAATATATGACTTGTTTCAAGTTCTTCTTCATGTTCTGTTTGTACAACTCTTTGTAAATTTTCATCCTCATATAAATCTCTTTGTTCTTCTTTTATAAACACTTGATTATATGAATCATTATCTTCATCTGAAGAGCTCACTCTTTCTTGTTTAATATTAATGAAATTATCCTGAATAATTTCTTCCATAATTGCAAAATCTGAAAAAAATATAATTTGTTTATTACATAAAAACAGACAACATTTTTAATGAAATAAGTACATCAAATTCATATTTATAATTTAATATGAAATAAGTTACATTAAAAAATAATGATGCTTGCAACTAAAGTAAAGTAAGGCTATTTTTACTTATCAGTAATAATTACACCATAATTTTAAAAGATACTAATGAAATTTAATCTTAAATTTATAGTTTTAAATGATTATAATATTAATTAAGAATAATAATTTTAATTCATTTTACAAAAAAATGATATTGATTGTAATATACATACAATAAGTTTATATTTGTAATTTATAAATAAATTAATGGTGATTAATATTTTCAAAATTTTAACAGTATTAAATGAGTAAAATTAGTTCATTATTATTACTGGATGTATTTAAAGGAATTTGGGCACAATTTAGTGTTAAAACAGGCAATTCCTAGATACATACAGAGTACTGGTTGTTACATTTCTTTTTATGATACCATGAAAAACATTATCTTCAAATGAGTACATACAATTTCTTGATACTAATTTTTTATGTTCTAAGTTTGATTATCAGTCAATATATAAATATATATGTAGTTTGATTATGGTATCAGCATAATAAATTCCTATTTAACCAGTATATAATCGTATATTCTTTTGAAGTTATACTATAACCTCAAATATTTAAATAAACAAATACACTGAAATATCATTTTATTATAGATGTTACATGTTAAATATTACAATCAATTTCAACGATTGATGCGCCATCTTTTTAAAGTTGGTTATAAGTGTGTATAGTGTATGTTGTTGTGTGTATGCATAGATATGTGGGGGGAAAATACCACACAATCTTATCAGCGTCAATTAAGGTGGTCCTCCAAGCGATTTTGAAATATATATTTACATATATTTTATATTATTAAATATAAATTAAACATTAGAAAATTAATTGTCTAATTAATAGAATAAGCTATCATTTATTAATCCACCTATTATTAAATCGATCTTGGAATCACTGAAATATAGTAATAAAGGAGCGTTCCAGAGTTTACTTCCCTATGAAAAAAATCCGGGCCAGATACCGATATCGGGAGTTGAAATAGAACGATAATGTAATGGGGACATGGTGTTACTATTTTGTAAAATTTTATTTCTTATTTGAAGTACCTAATAAATTTCAGCTGATTTTTTATACGTATAGGAGAATCATAATCTAATATAAAGAACAATTTATTTGAAACGAGTTTCTAGCGGACATTTGGAAGTACATCAAATGTTTCTGAAACGTAACTAACGTCACTGTGATGTTACGGGAAGCTGTTTTCTTAAATTATGTGACGTTATAGTAACGTTCCCTCAAAGTAACTGTTCTGGGGGGCTATTCTGTAAGTGATTATTCGCGATTTAATTGAGATCTAAACGTACTCCTGCTGTATAATGAATGAAGACTTGTTCAGATTTCAATTAAACCGCGAATAATTACTTACAGAATAGCCCCCCTGTGCTGGTTCTAATGAAAATTTTGATTTTGTTTTTTTTATTGTATTTTATTATTATTAATATTATTCATAAAAAATATTATATTAAATTTCGTATCACTTTAATATATAGTATTACGAACATAAAACTACCCGCGCAGAACAGTTACGTTGAGGGAACGATACTGTAACGTCACAAAATTTAAGAAAACATGTTCCCATAACATTACAGTGACCTTAGTTACGTTCCTGCTGCTTCCAAATGTCAGCTTCATACCCATTGGTGGAAAGTAACAGGTATGTACATACAAACATTGATATTTGCATTTAAGTCATGTAATCTATGTAATTTTATAATCTAAATAACATAAAAGTATTAACAAATGAGTATTTATTTTTTTGTAAAATATATAAACATATATATACCTTTAAAAATATCCTATACAATAAATAATCAACTATTTAAAATTGTGTCTTAATCTATAATTACAAGATCTATAAGCGCATTTAATATCAATTATTACCCTATGAAAAAAATCCGGGCCGGATTCCGATATCGGAGTCCGGCCCGGAATTTGGTCCCGGAATCCGGCTCAGATTTTAATCCGTAAAAACAATTTGATTTCTGATTAGGATCTGACTACTTTCTACATTATATTAATATATAAATATTTAGTTAATCT
>JABFQC010003008.1:0-14894 GCA_022817085.1 Psilanteris sp. ZL-2020
TGCAGTATTGGCGCAAAGTATATTGGCGTTTCATCCCAGTATTGCGACATGCCTGGCTATCGACGGTCGGCGAACGGCTCGCAGTACTGGCACAATATTGCGCCATTCGAAAATTTCCACTTGGGTATTTTAGAAAAAACTGATATGAGAACAATAAGTTGTCTGTGGATTAGCTCGTTCTTTTATTGTCTTTCTAAAGTGAACTTGAAAACCAACTAAACAGGAAGCTATAAAATTATTCTGAAAACCAAAGTCCAATCAAATCCCAAAAAGAAAAAAAAGAACAAAATTTCAACTTCTTTACAAAGAACTCCTACTCCAAATTGGTTAAAATCCACTTAATTAATTCATTAAACCAGAGTCAACGTTCTCATAGATATTCAACAGTAATATGGAACTCAAAAAGTTGACCTTGAAAGAAACCAAAATGCACAAAGGCATCGACTTTCATTATCATATATATGCCCATATATAATAACATTTATATCAAAAAAAGAAGCATAATCGATAAGTTGAAGCATTAATGATAAGTTCTGGGGAAGCAATAGATTTCACTAAACAGGTTTGGATGTGTTGGTGGTACATTTGTTCTTGGTACCAAGACAGGAAGTCTTAGTAAATCTAGAAAATTGTCAATTTTTGCATTCTTGTGTCTGTATGAGTGTGCTCTTATATAAAACAATCTATTACAGGACAATTGTACCCAGAAGTATTTTCGAATAAAATAAGAATGATAAAAATGGTAATTGCTTAGAACAATCAATAATGCAATTTAATCTTGAAATGAACTTCTAAATATACTATTAATATGAATTTCTGTCGGTCTATAAATCAGCCGTCGGTATTCATTTTTGAGAATAATCTTCACCGAATTTAAAGTTATATAAAGAAATGTTTTTTTTCTTCTTATATAATACACGTGTATTATATATCAAATGAAATTTTACCAAGAAAAAGTTAATTAAACCTTTAAGATAACAAATACAAATTAATCTTTTAAATTCTTTTGTTTTTTATCTTTTAAAAACGTCGAGTTGTATAATTTATTATCAGAAACAAATTTTTTTATCTGCAGTCGTAATTTGTAACACCATTTCACAATTTCTCATTGACAGTAAAAATTAAATGATCATTCAAATTTATTTATCAAACAAATAATTTTCAGTTATTAGCTGTGACTCGTTTCATGTATTCCAATTCATTCCAGAATTTCTATTCGACGTGCAACCCGATTGGTTAGTCCTAATGATGTTCAAGATTCAAACTTGACAACACAGAATGAATATTGATTTCATTGATCCCTGCGTCTACAATCTAGTGCGTTTTAAATTTGAGTTAGAATGCATCGCATAACGACCATAAAATATTGTCATGTAATTATTGTAGTATACTGAACTTTAATCAATAAATAATTGTTAATAAATTAATCAACCATATTGTATAATAACAAATACATAAAAATGTATATTGATAAAAATTGTTTTATTTTCATTAATTTTAATTAACAACAAATTAAAATACAAAATATATTATTCATGTATGAAAATTTATAATGCTCGTTTTCAAATCAAAAACAAATATATTTTTTTAATTTTTTTAATTATAAATAAATAATTGATTCGGTTTGTTCTTAAGCGAATATATTAATTGTTTAATATGAACTTATTATTTACTGAGTGTCATTTACGTGAAGTTCATACCCAATAATTTGCAATTTAAGAAATTTAGAAACACGATTTAACTTTTATTATAAACGTTCTGTCTAGTCATACGAACATTATAGAAAAATAAGGTACGACAAATAAACAAGATGTAAGTAAACAGGAACTGCAATGCTATAGCATTCTTTCTCATTCTTTTAAGTAAATAACATCGAACAGAATCAAGAAATTTGTTTTCTGAATAATACTCTGTTTATATATAATGGAATATAAAGCTATTTCAAATCAAGGTCTGTGAATTTTACTATAATCTCGTTGATTCCGTATATAAATATGTATAAGCAATGTCATGAGATAACTAATTGTTTTATAGAAGCTTAATTAACTTTAATTTTAATTAAGTCAAATGTTGATTGAAGTTAAATTGAATTAATTATACTAACATCAACGACACAGCAGCATATTTGCTTTATTCCCAAATTATTTATTTGTATCTTCAATTCAACATGTATTATCATTTTCATTTGTCAAATATGTTTAGTTAACTACCTTTTAGTACTAAAATTTGAATATTGTTTTTATAATTATTGGCATGGCATTTCGTTGCTTTTTATTTTTGTCAAACTTTTCTTTTAGTTAATTTTGTTTACACTTATTATTAATTAATAATAAATAAACATTTCATATTTGCATTTTTATAAATTCATTTTCGATCTGTTTAATTTCCTAATTTTAAATTAAATTTTTCGAGAAATTTCCTTCACATAAACACCATATGCTACATTTGTTCTAACTGAAACTATTCAAGTAGAAGCAAAGTTTCCAAAGAAACCATGGCTTTATTAAGATTAGCTTTACTGTAGTAGAAGTAGCTTTCAAATTTTCAGTCCAGCATCAGAACAATAGAATAACAATATTTGTTGATGAAAGAGAATGTTTGGGAAGTGAAAAAAGTCAAGTCATTTACTTTGAAAACAGACATTGTTCCTTTTCACTGCATTGACTTTGGGTAGTTTTCAAAAATATATAAATCATGGAATATTTAACGAGTCACATATTTTCATTCGCTTCCTGCTTACACTTTTCTCCGTAAGAAAAACATCTTTAATGTCAGTACATTCAAATGCATTCAGTGCGTTTCAAAACAAATACTGCAAATCATTTTTAAAATTAAATTAAATTTTCATGAAAATGAAAACAATAACACAGATTGCGTTAAATTTCATTTTTAGATTTTCTAACGCCTGAAATTAAGTTATTCGTTATTCACATATAAAAGCCATAAATGTTTAAACGTAAATAATATTTTATGAACTTTCATATATTTCAAATTCATTACATTTAACGTGAAATGTTATTCATTCAGCTTTAATGCAAAAAACCATTTTATAAGTATAAAAGCATGAAACTTGAAATATGTGTGTACATAAAATTTACACGACTGAAATTAAATGTCCATTGTAATAAGGTTACCATAATGCAATGTGTCAGTTAAGGTCAAATGATATAAAAGGTTTCTTTTAATTTCTATTAATAAATGTTTAATCAATATAGTTTAAAAGAGCAAGATAATATTAAATAGAGCAATTTAGTTATCATTAGAAAAACCTGTCAATCAGTTATATTTTTATTATTAGAAAATGAATATTGAATAACTATTTTCTAATACCCTATTTAGGACTGGAGTGAACACAACAATAGAAAAATTTACTAGATATTTAACAATATATATTTCTAAATATAGTGTGTGTACTGAATAGATATATTTTATATCAAATAATTATTTGCACGTATATGCAACAGTTATTAAATAGTAAATTACAAATAAAATGAATCTTTAGTTTTTTCTTTAAATTATATTTCTGATGTCTAAAAAATAAACTAACAGCGCTGCAATGACAAAATGAAGAAAAACATTATATATATATATATATATCTCTATATATATATATTATATATTATAGTAGCTATATTTATAAAATATATAATATTAATTGGCTGTGTGAAACTGAATCATTTATATTTAAGACACATTACATTAGACATGTAATTATTATATTATCTCATGTAAAGCATTATTGAATTAATTTTATATTATATTATTAAAACAAGACATTAATTTAATCATTTTAAGACATGAACATAATTTAATAAGGAAAATGTATAATAGACTGGTATATGCACACATAAATTAGTAATATAATACAAGAGTATAATATAATTATCACACAAAAAATCTTTCCTTTCCAAGTAGGAAAAGAATATGTATACATTATTTATATAATATTCATTTTCGTTTTATGTTTGCAATAAATCTGTTATTGAACCACATTCTTAAAAAAATATCATTGCAAGGCTAATCAAATAGTACCAAATATTTCTGGTATCCTTTATAAATATTGTATTAAAAATTATAACATGTTATTAATTTATCTTATTGTTACATATCACATACATAATACAGTATATATTTACAATATAATGGAGATACCTGTATTTATTTGTGTATTACTTTATACAATTTATCTTGGTATGAACTTGAAATGAAAATAAGAGAAAATATTAAATGTCGTGGTAATGAACTAAATTAAAAGAAAATTCAATATTAAAATACTACGTTGCCTACAGGCATACTTGCAATTCAGATATTTAAATCAAGTGATCTTTAGTTTTCGCCTTGAAATACACTTTTCCTTAATTTCCCATTGAAAGTATTATAATATTAAATTAAACAAATTTATAAAACATAATTACTTATTTTAATAATTATTATCCACTTTATATAATTTGTCATTCAATAGAATATTTAATGCAAACATTGTATACAATTTTTAACAATTAACAAATCAAATAGCAATTAAACGATTCAAATAACTAACAATTACTTTCAATTCTTTGATTTATGTTACATATAAAGTAGCTTTCTCATATTTAGGAAATATCAAGATTTCAAATTATCTGTCAGCATATAAAATTACAACATGTTTTCATATAAGAATAAAATTATTAAGTTAATAATTTATTAATCTTTGTATAATCAATGTGGCTACATTTCATAAACTTCATATATTTTTCAATTAAATTCAGATTGTAATATTTTAATTTATTAAAACAATAAAAATATATACAAATACCATATTAAAACATCTCTTTTTCATCAAACCAAAATCTGCCTCATAATCGCAAACAACTTTATACCTACTTTTCTTTTCAATTTTAAACTCGATATGCTCCGTTTTCCAAACATAAACAATAGGTTAGAATTACATAATTATAATGTTTAAATATTTATATAGAAAATTGCCTAAAACATTGGTGGTTAACTTATTTAATACCGCAATATCACCTTAAAATTGTATTTTTCGTTATTCATTAAAATTACTTCATTATATATATATAGAGAGAAAGCTAGTTTTCACATGCTTTGCAAATTTCAACATTTTTATGTGCGCAGGTTATAAAACTTATGTAATTTTTTGTTGCAATATAAAAATCGGTTATTGCCCCAATACGCCAAATACTATTAAGGTGGCCGTAATAAACATGTAAGTTCTAAATACGTAAATTCATTATTGAACTGTCGGATTAAAGAAGGACACTTGTGCTAAAGTCGTGGCGTCTAGACTTTGTAACCTGCATTGTGATTGGTCGAATCTCGAACACAGCGAAACGCGGCAATAAAAACAGCATCGAAAATAATTTGAAAATCAGTCAAACAGTGTTTACTAATTGTATTAAGAACAACGAGTTAAGAGCAACAAAACTTGCAATTTTTTTAATTTTTGCTATGTAAAAGATATAACATATAAATAAGAAATTCGTTTTTAAGTAAGAATAAAATAAGTAATATTCGTTCATTCAAATTATTATCATCATTGATAAAATAATTATATAATACTTATATATTGTTATAATTACAAATGGCAAATAATTATATATATTTTAGGTCGAATTAATATTTAGATTAACGATTACTATACGGCTAACCAGCTTGCCGGTCGGCGAACGCGACGTTGCCAGTTTGCAATTTCAGTTCGTGCGATGTTTGAACGAAAAAGTTTTCATTATAATAAAATCTAACACTTTTGCTTAAACCTCGATTAATAAAAGCAAATGAATATACAAGGCAATGGTTTCTGGGAAACCATTCGTTTAATTTTAAACGTTGCCTTTCTAATTTGTTTATTGTGATTATATTGTTATTATACCGTGAACGGCAAGTTTCATTAAAAACCGTTTCTCAATACGCAAGCTTAATTATTTAACGTTTAATAATAGTTAATACCGTGTATTTTTGTATATCTTATTATTTGTCTACTTAACATTTAGATAATTACTGCTGATTTATATTGGTAAATTTTTAATAACACTTATAGGTTAATAAAAGCAATTAATTTTTAATTAATTGCTTGATCAATTAACCGTTGTCAAAATGAATTATTTTATAATTAAATGTACATATAAGTTCCATTATCATTTCATACTTTTTTTGTTTTTAGTACAAATACTTTTCACATATAATTCTCATGATAGCATTATTGGTAAATAATGCTTTAATATTTTCAATTTGTTATCGGTACAAAATATAAGCAAATAATCGACAAATCTCCTATTGAATTAATTTCTACAATTTATAACATTTTTAATACACACTTTTATTAATGTAAATTCAGTAATTAAATATACATTGGTCGCATTTGATTCACATTGAACTCCTTTGATAAGACACTTTAATGACAGATTTATAAAATAATCAAATAAGGATTATAGCATAATCATAATTCAAATAAGAATCATGGACGAGCTATAAAAACTCTGGAAGAAATTGCAAATGTTTTAAAGATATGATTATATTAGATCACGAGGAAAAATCATCATTTCTGACGTAAGTTTCTGATGCAAAAACTTTCTCTGCTTAATAATGCTCAAATCAACATTTTTTTAACATTATCGTTATATTAAACTTAAACACGTAATAAGATTTTTGTTGAAAATCCATTGTTAAAGATAATTTCAAAAATTATCTAGGAACAATTTGGTCTTTCATTTTTGTCTGCGACGCAAACGTTACGTTTTGTACAGTTGAAAATCTAATTTCTGACAGGGATGGAACATTCCGAGAAATGGAAATTAAACATAGTTTATGGGCCAGGTTGGGCGGCCATCAAACGAAGACAAAAATGCGTCTTGGCGTTTGATTCGATAGTCCCACTTAACCTAACATTATAATAGAAAGTATTGCGCCAATCATGATGGAAGAAAAAGCTGACAGAGTGGGAGACTTGAACTTGTTTAGCGTTGTTACAGCTGAAATTAGACAGGTGAAAATAAAGTACTTTCTACTGTGTATTATTTGTTTACTATTATTACGTGATAATTTTTAATGACAAGTTTATTTTATTTGACGGTTTTTTATTCGTGTTTTGTAGCCGAGATAAACAAAACATTGGCAGCGTGTTTTGGGGCAATGTCAAGGCATGCTCAGTGACAGGAAAGTCATTTTACATCGGTTACACTGCCCAAATGATTAATATCCAGTTGACTGACTTGGTTTCGAAGTGTTTCAAAACTCCTAAATGTATTCTCATGCGATTTACATTCTACTAACATTGTATGTAATTATAATTAATACATTCTTAGACCAAACATGAAATATAACGTTTAATAATTTATCATCGGTTACAGGCTGCATAATGTGATTTAAATGTAACGTATTTGGAAACGTTAATTTTTTAAAATGACTAAGTTTCAAAATTTATTTACTGTCTGTCAAAAGTATGCTCTTCAAATGAGTTTCTGCTGTTTCAAATATGCAGATGAAAATTCAATTGAATTAAAATGTAGGTTCTTTAAAATATTGTGGAGTATTGGTTGTTTGAAAACGTATTGAATGTAATTGTAATTGGCCCAATTTTGTTTAAATCGAATTACAACTTGGATGGGCATTTTGAAATGTACAGTTATTTTGATAGCAAATTTTAATTTATTTTATTTAAGAAGTATGAGTACAAATTATAAGAAAACCATTAAGAAAATGTCTAAGGATTAAATAACAAATTATTATATTTATTTATTTGGTAGTTTATTGTTTTTATAATAATAAGCGAATGTTTTATTTTTATTCATTATATGTAAATTACAATAAATTCTGAAAGTTTATTTAATAATTAAAGATACTAATTAGTATAAAATTAATTTAGGTTTTCAGATGTAAACATTAAAAAATAAAACAAGAAAACTGCATCAATTCTAAATGATTATTACTTTTGTCGAAACATTATTTAATTTATTTCAACATATTTATTATTATATTGCGAAAAATCCTTAGTTGATTCTATTAAGAGCTATTAATGTTTTAAGCAATAGGTTAAATATTTAATGTGTATATTTATTTAAATGTATGTATACTTTACATTATTCAATACGTGTTACATATTAATTTGCAAATTCAATTAAATAATATAAATAAAATAATACTTATGAATATGATTAAATTATTAGATTATAGATTATTTAATTAAATAATCATGGTTATTCAAGTTCTGTTTTATAATTACTTAAAATAGTGAGCATATGACGTATTTATATGCATTATGTGTAACAAAATAAAACCACAATTTTTTTTATTAATCAAATATATCAAACAATAATGATTATGAAATAATTAATTTCTATTCATTCATTTAAATAAATGTAAATTTTGTTATTAAAACTTAAAATTTGGTATTATTTTATTTAAATATAAATTTTAATACTTATAATTAAAATAATAAATTTCATAAGACAGATTTGTCTTAATTTATGACTTGTTTTATTTGTATTATAATAAAATTAAAGTAATTGGTGTTGAAATTTAAGACTTATAGAATAATCACTATAAGTTGTTTAATGGTTTCATGTTGTCAACACCCTAAATATAGCAAACAAAAATGAATTCAGTTAATGTTTCAACGTGTTTTCAAAACAATGTTTAGCTAATTAAATATTTTTATGTTATCTAGTCATATCTTGTATGTTTTGGCACATTGAACCTTTCAAAATGTGTTCTACTGCAAAGTTAATGCTTAGTTTAGACTATTCCTTAAATAGCTAAATTACAATTTTATTATTAAGATATTGACAGAAGAATTTATATATAATTTTAATATTTTAATAAATATATAGTTTTGTATTGTCTTAAAATACTCTAGTATATGTTAAAGTAATTCAGTTTTTTGTTTTGTTAATTAAATAAATTTAACAAAATTATATTATTATAAATTAATTACATTTCAGGTATAATAAAAGTACTTTGTGATATCATTAACTTCTGTAGGTTTAGTTTTACAATTTTTAATTATAAAGCTGTTCTTAACTGTTTTTCTTTGAACATTATATCAAGTTTCATCTCCTTATGTATATATTAAAAGAATGTATACAATGTATAAAATATATTATTAGTAATAAGTATATTTCTGTGCTATTTATAGAAATTGTGTATGAATTGTGAATATTATAAAAATGTTTTTATAGCATTTTTTAAAGGCAGAATTACATTTACAAGTAATCGAACAAAGAAACTTTTAAACTTATACCAGGGCCTTGAAAGTTTTAAATAACTAACTAGAATTTATAAGCTATTTATAGATTCGTGTAATAAAAAAACATATTTTTGAAATATCTAAACAGTTTTTTGCAATATCTATGAAAAATACTATAAGCTTTTATTTTAGATTTACCTAAATATTCATAAATTCTTCAATTTCAGTTTAACATTCTGGAATAATTAAATAATAGACACAAACTATTTATAAATTCTAAAAATATTCCAATATTGTGATGTAGATAGTTTTAAAAATATAAATAGGTTATGAACTCTACCTGGTTATATTATAGAAAAACAAACAAATAAATATTTTTAATAATAAATAAGATAAGATCAAATAAAGACATCAAATAAAGATGTTTGTCTAAAACATGTTAGTTTTAATAGATTTGCTAATTTAAAACATCTGTTGTTTTCTTTCATTATTTTTTTCCTATTTAGGTGACATATTTTAAAAAGTCAAACAAATAACATAATTAAAGATATTAAAGAATAATAAATTAAAATTTAATTTTACTATTGTTTTGGAACTATTTTATAAATGATAATGTTTTATTTTACAAAATATATAACTGCATATATTGAAATTCAAGAAAACAAAAATAATAAAAAATTAAGTGCAGTTATATTAAACCGAAGAAGAAATAAAAGTCGAAACGCGATATTTAATTAGTTGAAATATATAACGTTGAATGAATTATATTTAAAAGTTAGACCTAGTTAGTATAAATGTAGTTAAGTTATCAGTACTAGAATATTATTATTTTGATAAAACTAGTTGTAACTACCTGACGTAGTTATTTTTAACTTTATACAAGAATACAAGCTCACTGTAACTAGATTTTTAGGATAAATCAGATTGGAATTTACGTAACCAATTAAATCATCATTGAATATATAAATCCCATAGTAATTCAATCATATTCTCTAATTCTACAAAATCAAATTAATCATTTTGGAAGCTATTATACTCATTTACATTACTAATTATACATAATTCATAAACTAACTAAAACTGTTTTGGTTAATATATCATGTTTTTTATTTATTTACTATTTCTTTATAACTTTTTTATATTCTTTCTTATAATATAAGCATTTATAAATTACTATTAATTAAATTAGATCAGATAATTGCATGCAATATCTGAAACAAAAGATGAATATATAGTGCTCCGAAATGTTTTTTTGTTTGTCAATGCAGTTTGACACGCTACTGATATGAATGCATAATTAAAAGAACACGTGACTTAGTTAAAAAGTATATGATTATTAATATCATATAAAAATAAGATAAATATTTCCATTATTAATAATCTTCAATTACTTGTCAAAACGATTTAAGTCGAACAGTTCTAAAAATGACCTCTGAACTCAAATGGAATTTCTTTTAACATATAGCAAGAGTTATCATATCTTAATTGTAAGTTTGCTTTAATAATAAGTATGTAATATTGAATGTTTTAACAATTTATTAAAATAAATGGAAAATATTGTGATGTAAATTTGGTTTTATTATAAGATGTATTTAATATTAATAAATTATGACTTATAAGTAATTGAATTATATGTAAAAAATATAGTTTATTTTATCTAACATGAACAAAATGTATCCATTAACAAACTTAAACAAATGAAAAAACTTTTAAATGAATATTTTGTCTCTATCAATCTAATTCATACTTAAGAGTGTGATAAGAAAATTATTAAATGGAGCTTTTTCACTTATTGCATCATATTTCAAAATTCTAATTAATTACATAAGAAAAGTTGTATCAGAAGTTAACGTTTAATTTTCTTTAAATTAAGTGATTAAATAATGTACAGTCTTAGAAGACAGTTGATTAGAAAAAAATATTAATATAAACATATTTAAATAAATATAATTCCATAGACACTAATTATAATCTGAGATAACATGCATTTTTATTTTAGAAGTTCACTTTACAGTCTAATTTATAATAATTATAACATACAGATAATTATAATAAAATTATATATATTTGTGTTTAATTTTTTATGACACAAAATCCAATTTATACGTTAAACGAAAATTTAATTAATCCTAGGACAAATAAGTATAAATTATCTGATATATTTAACTTTGAAAATGAGTTGCAGTTTTAGTTGCGCTATTGTATGTTTATAGCAAACTTTGATTATCTGCTTATATTTAAATGGTTACAATTGAAGGGAAAAAAGCAATTAATAATTAATTGGAATTGTGCAATTTTCAAAATCAAAACCATATTTTAATAATGCTCACAAATTAACTATAACCAATTTGTTCACAGTAAAATGACATTAAACCAATAATAACAAATTTTAGTAAACTAAAAATTTACTTTTTAAATTTTTGACTAAAAAAACTTAAAATTTACTATTTAGTAAAAGAAAAAAAAAAGTAAACTAAATATCTTCAAAGGATTTTCTAAACGAAAGAACACTTCTTAGGAACCAACAATATTTTCCTTAACGAAGTCTTTATAATATATTTTTTTAATTTAATTCACATGTCAATGCAACCTCGTATTGGCCGAGATGAATTTTGAACTTTGACAGTCTTAATTTTATTTATTTAACCTACGCCCTGTTCACCTTCACTTTATTTATTTTTATTTTTGTAAGGATAATTTCTGATAATATTGAATTAATGAAATGAATTGACATGATATAAACTACAACATATAATTATTAACTAAACATACTAATATTTTATCATATTATAATTTGATATGTATCTTTTGCAACATAAGTAATTTTTTTTTCTGATGATTTTTGATAATCATTATAGTCTTACATGCATTCCAATTCTGAGCTATCTTAAATATTAGCCAAACTCCGATTGGTCTTTATATTTGAACCAATCATATGATTCTCCAAAAAATTAAATCTCATTATTACAGAAACAACTCACAACGTGATAATACATTGAAAGGATCTGAAAAGCAATTGAAATATTCTCCAATGTCGATAAAGCACGAGTACATCTAATCACAAAACTCGCCTTTAATATACACCCTGCTGATATGAATATCCTATAAGTAATTGCTTTCTAATTTCTAGGGTATTAGGGCGCAGTAGTTCCTAAAGTCACGCCCCCCCCCATCTATCTTCAAAATAGGAAACTGTCAAAAAAATGGATTTTCTATGCAGCACGAAAATTCGATTTGAAGACAGGAGAGCGAGAGAGAAAGAGGGAGAGAGCATAAAAAACGCATCATTCTATTGATTGAAATTCGTTACAATCTCCTTTGCGACCATTAATTACTTCTGTTCGAATTGTGATCCGTCAAACTTGGTACCAGTCTGTGAAGGCCGCCCATGACATTTTTGACTCGCATCAGTATAGCTTCGTTCACAATGTGACGTAACTGTGATAAAGCATTTAATCTCATTAGTTTATTCGTCATGACAAATTGCATTTCGGAAGTCATTTTGTCTAGATGAAGGTGCATTGGTTGCGCCGAAGGTGCGAAGTTTGCAGAAATCGCATGAGTTGCGGCTCATCGAAGCAAATTGATTAACCCGTCGTACGCGCGCTAATGTTGAGTTAAACAAATTCAACGCGCAACTTAAAATTACCGTTCACATTCCGCGCGAGAAATTTAACGTTTGAGTGTTGTTTGATCAACACAATGATAACACGCGCGATAAATTTATCGCAAACAATCAACTGTTGATTTGCTCAACGCAAACTAATTGATCGTTGACAAACAACAAACAATTACGTTTTGTTCTTCTACAAATGATTTTTAAACGACTGCGTCACAAACGGGAAATTGAATTAATTCAAGATAAAAAAAAAGACAGGAAAAAAAGACAAAAAGAGAAGAAAAAGGTAAGTATAGTAGCAGTATTAATAATAAGGTATGAGGAATATTATTCAAATAATTGTACTAAATAATAAAAAGCATAAAAAAATGTATTAAAAATGTTTATTTTTTTGGGATCAAAAAATGAGAAATTAAATTAATTAAAGTTAAAAAAAGTTTTAGTTAAAAAGTTATAGTTAAAGATTAAAAAAGGAGAAAAAGGTAAGCATAATAGTTATAATGATATGATGTACATAATTTCAATAATTTTTAAATGGATATTAAACTTTTATGATATGAAAAAATGTTGTATATTATTTTGTCCCTAACGGTTACAAATAATTAAAAAATATTAGAAAAGTAGTAATAATAATAACAGTGATAATGATAATAACTGGAATTGGGTGTTTGCCGTTGTCTGCCCAGAAGAATGTTCTCACAATGGCGCGTTCATTCCACGCAATGCTCGTTTTGTAAACCAAATTATTATGTGAATTGATATTACGCCGAAGGAAAAAAGGAACGTAGGACTGTAGATGTTCGAAAAGTTCGGCGAAATTATTTGTGAAGTGGAAATTCAAAAATAACTTTCGCTTTTGCACATATTTAGAAAAAAGTATGGAAAAAGTCTTTACAAGCAGGAAAACCGTATTTAATTAGGGTTTTCTAATTTAATTTTAATTAAGAAAGATATCTAAATTAAAATTACTATATATAGTAAATTTTACGTGAATAATGTTATTTGGAATAAAATATCATTATTTTATTATATGACGTAATAATTTGAAAGAATATTTTTAAGACAAAGAATGTTAATTACTGACAGTGACGTTTTGAATTCATACATTTTTATGACACTTGTTCTTGTAGTTTTATTGTGGTTCAATTGTATAACATTTGAAAACGAATTTGCACCAAGTGAAATGAAAAGACGAAGTAGGGAGTCGAGCGCGACGAGTCAAGTGTAATCGTATATGTGATCGAGCGATGTATGTCTATGTGTGAGTGTGTGTAAATGAAAACATAGTGGCGATAATGAACCGCTTAACGATAATCGTTAATTATTGGGTGGTCGAATGCCATTATTAAATACACGTCTGATTTAATAACTTGCGACGTCATTGGATACACGCGTAACGATAACAAAACAAACGAGTTAAAAATATACCATTCATAACAGTTTGCAATAGTAACGTGCATAGTCTATAATTTATATAGTAATATTTAAACGCTATCGTTGTTCAATGAAGTTAATTTCTTTTGATAAACAAAAATGAAGCAAATATGCAAAATGTGTATAAAAAACGTACGATTAACAAAAGCATGTGCGTCGAGCTTGATCCAACACATGACTAATTCTCTTCAAATTAGTATCACGCCGCACGTCGAAATAGAGTACAGCTGCACGGAGTGTTTAAATTGCACATTTTTGCCACAAAATTGCTAGAATAATATTGTTTTTTTGTTTTAATGATTGTGAGTGGCTTCTTTGCAAATATCAAAGATTTGATACCAAATAATGTCTTGCACATCTTTAATATTTATGTGTTATAGTTTACAAAAAATTGCAGTGAAATTTGATAGCAATTATATAATCATAATTTGAAATTGATTTGAAATGCAAATTGAATTAATTTTTATTCTTATTTAAATTTATGTACAATTTAATACAGAGATTAATTTAATATGTATTTTATGTAGTAAAATTAATACAACCGTTTCGATGCGATTTACGAATCACGTCATATTGTCGTAAAGAGATGAATAACATTTGCAAAGAAACACTACTTCATTTGAAGCGATAGAGTCGAATTATTATGAGTTACGTTAAGAT
>JABFQC010003009.1:0-14891 GCA_022817085.1 Psilanteris sp. ZL-2020
TTCGACAACAGTGTTGATAGAAATTGAATGCGCAAATGATACTGCGTTAAATGGTATGACAGTTTAATTAGATATTGAAAATGTATATCCCTACGAAAATGAATGATAATTATCTCTGGTCATAGGCTACGAATGCTTACGTATTACATACATATATATATACATACATATTAATTTCAAACGAGGGTTTTGAAAAGTGCACTTCAGAAAATAGAAAATAACCCTGGCCGTTGCATATACGCGTTTCGTTCGAAAGTTTATCATGCGAATATCAAAAGTCGCAGCAATGAAAATAAAACTTGGAATTTACAATAACGCCGAGCGTATAAATTTATTGACTTTCGCGAGATTAAGATTTAAAATTTTGGTTCGGCGGATTATACTTGTTTATAAATTTAAAACGTCGAATATCATCTCAGACACAACACAATTGGGATAAAAATAAGAAAAAGTAATAATATTAGAAATAGACTGAGAATATTGAACAGCTGGGACTGTGGCAATCTATACGAAATGACAGTCACGAAAATATCGAATAATAGAAGTTTTCGCATTTCTTCGGCGCAGTTAAATGAAAGTGTGCCGCGCACTCCTCGAGAATTTGGAGATCATTGGATGAACTGGCCGACGCGGCACGTTCCAATATTTGATAAACAGCGGGCAAACGAGTTTCTATTTACAAATCACTGGCGATAAATTATATCTACAATTTATACGTAACAGGATGTGTGGAAACGTGCACTTCTGACATGAAAAATTATTTATAAAAACAAGATAAACAAGCGGAAAAATACGAAAGATGTTTACAATCAAAAGCCACGGGATTCAAAATAGCATTGAAATACTGCAATCGCTTGGATCCGGCGAATTTTAAGACTGGTGGAAGCTATTTTAAGTGTCCGCATCTGAATAATGTTATTGACGTTGTGTATTACAGTCGTTAAATAAGTAAATAAATAAATTAATGTAAGGCGATATATATTATTGAATGGCGCATTAACATAATAATAAATAATGTAAATGTATATTTATGCTTTTATCATTTCTATATTAATTTATTTTTAATATTCCACGTAATTTTGAATAACTGCACAGAATACAGCTTGATATGTGAACGAAATATATAATTTCAAATAAACTACCAAATGTACAATATATGATCGACACGAAGACATAAATATATTTTATATTTGTATGAAAAACATGTTCTTCTGGATGACAATATTTCTTGATATTCAACTGCTTTGAAAACTGTATCGCAAACTAAACTTCAAACTTCGCTGGTTATCTTGTGTATCAAATTATAATGTGACCAGAATACAATTTATTAATTAGTTAACACCGCGGAGTAAAACCGATTAAATTATTAATAAAAAGAGGATAGACTGACCAACATTTAACCACGTAGAACTAATTTGAAACGATATCATTTATATAGTAATACTGTTTTATGGTTCATGAATGTTTAAACATTCTTAAATGTTTTAATAACAATTTGGTTTCAACATTAATTTGGCTCGTGTAAAATTTATATTCCATCACTTTCAAGCTTTGGAAAAAATATATACTTTAGAATGATTATGTTTTACTCAAATGGATTATATACATATATATAGTCATAAGGCATATTATTGAGATCAAAATTGACGCGCGATAAAACCAGGATCCCGAAATTTTAATAGAATTATGTATAAATTGAAGTTAACAGAGTATTGAATTAACGAGAAAATGCAATGAAATTAAAATAATCGCTTCGCACGTGAAAAACTAAAATTTCGTGCACAGAAAAAAAAGTGTTATCTGAAACAATGGACGTATCAACGGTAAATACATAATTGTCTAAATTTGACAATAAAGTTGACAACCTTCAACCTTAAATGGACTTATACAACTTTATTGTCAACATATGACGATGGGATTGTTTCTTCCAACATTACTACTTTTTTTATCTAAGTTAGTCAAAGCTTAACTAACTCTGACAACCTTTCTTTTTCTACGTATAACAATTTTTGTTTTAGTTAAGACAATAATTGGCATTGTTATTTTAGAATTGCAAATTTCTGATTCCGATAAAAATGATAAATTACTCTCAATGCCTTAATTCTGCTAAAATGTTGTTTCATTATTTAACGTTTTTATCAGTTTGCGAACGTTTAGTTGCGCTACTTGAAGGCGCATGCGCAGCAAATATTCTGCACTCGATAACTTCCTCAAACGTCTTAAGCAGTGGATTAGATGTTTTAGTTATAAAGTATAAGTTATATGGTAATTAGTTTACACACAGCGATGATTTCTCGAAATGGCAACATCAGATAGCAAGTTCAGATCACAAAAACTATTTTCGTCAATCTCGGTTATATATCGGTTCAAGTTCGATGTCGATAACTATAACGATTATTCGCGATTTTTCGTGAATCGTTTTTTCACGAACTTCCTAAACTTGAGGCTTTTATACATTACAAAAAGAAGCCATCTCTACGAATTTTAATTAAAAGGATGAAGTACTTGAATATTCTGATGTTAAGTTAGATTACATCATAATTAAAATTCTCTAAAACCCGTCGGTACGTCGATTGCTTTATGTTTGTCGGCGTTGTCTGCGAGAAGGACGATGGGTTTGAATCAGAATGAAGTCCGCTTTCGAAAAATTCTATCCGTTCCAACTGCGTGATTGTTATATTTTTAAACCAACAATACGTATATATTTTAGGAATAAAATTTTTTTGTACTTTTGGCGAATAAATTTGTGCAAACAAAAGTTTCCAAAAAGAACTGGTCCAAAGAATAAATACAAAAATTAAATCGCAAAATTACCACCGCGCCGTTCCATTCCATTTTCTCAATAAACATTACAATACTCTTTCTGTTTGCAATACATTTGACGTACGTTCGAAAATGCAACTAACGACATATATATATATATACATGTATATAATCCTTGCAAAAATTGTTCAATAACACCTTTTAAATCAATCGAAAAGAACTAGGAACTCGTAAATTTCGAATTACATAAAACGAAACGCGATTCACAGGCAGTTTTGTTGCTAAACAAATCGATATCCATCGAATTACGAAATACCCTGTTTTTCAATGCGACATAAATATAATTAGTTGTAAGATGTTTTAAAGTCAAATTTCTACTGCTAAACCCGGTTGACGCCGTAATTGAAAGTTTACACAGCGTTGCAAGTGGACTTGGAATTATCGTCGTAAATGGAATTAACTGTTTGAAGTTTCAAATTCAAACAAACCATTTGAGATAGACAGTTTTACAAGTTACATTTTCATAATGAGACATCCGAACATTAAGCACTCTCTTATTTTTCTTTGTACAAGATTTTCAAAGACTTTTCGTGCGTTCGTGTGGGTGTTTTGTTTTATATTGTTCATTGAAGAAAAGTAATTTAGAAGGGAATTTAAGGAACTTGGCTGAAATAATGACTGTTTATTCCACGAAAATTAACAAGTCGAATGACAGTCGGAAGGGCTAGAAAAACCCCGACGATGATACTTATGCCCCGAAATTCGCGTAGCAGAAAGCGCTCGGGGAAAACGCTGTTTAACATAAGCGACAACTTCGCAGACCGTTTATATTCAGATCGGGCTTAATTTATTTTAATAATTGTATCCGTAACGTCGATTAAGCGCAACTTTCTTATTTTCAATTTCTGTATTGAAATACTTGAAAAGTTGGCTTCAAACTATAGGGAAGAGTTCGAAACTCGTTTCATCGATTGCACATTTGCGATAATACAAAAGTTGCTGAGTTATGGGAAAGTCGTAATACATAGATAATCGTTAGATTTACTACTTCAATGTCCGCGTTACGTTTTAACAATCTCATGGAAAGGGATAAAAGTAATTCGAGCGATATTTTAAACTAATGACAGTGAGCGCGCTGAGAATATTATTGTTTGATCTCAATTCCATCACGCGCTTCATAATATTTCGAAGGCGAAAATAAATTATCGTCGGCGTTCTTCACCGAGTAAAAATATTCATGATTGTTGCTTGATCATTCTGAGATTTCAACAAAATGGTCTCGGAAAGCTAAGTAATGAAACACTTTTCCGGTCTCTGATTGATCATTTTAAATCTCGTACTATGAAGTACCTGATTGTATGGTTTGCCGAATGATGTCAGAATGATTTTTCGCAACAATCAATCAAAAATAGCAAAATAATGCTTGTACACGTGTTGCATATAATTTTTATCATATCGTAATAACTCAATTATAACGAACATTTTTGAAATTACGTTATGACAAATTTAAAGAAAACATCAATTTGACACATGACCAGAAAACATAAGGTGTTAAAAAAAGTTAAAAAAAAACAATGACAAAACCAGGGAATGTCGCATTTAGCGCTTTGGACTATAGTAGTAGTAGTAAAATTAGTAAAAGTTATTAGTAAAATGTTATTAGTATATCATGATAATTTGGATATATTTGAATATAAAATATATGCACAATAGTCTTTTTTCAAATGCAATAGTTTAATGTTAAATAGAAATAATTTCTAATAACAAATTTTAATACATATTTTTATTATATGCAATCCGTGTACAAACAGTATTTCGCTATTTCTGAGTGATTGTTGCGAAAGATCATTCTGATATCATTCAGCAATCTATACAATCAGTTACTTCAAAGTACGAGATTTAAAATGATCAATGAGAGATCGGAAAAGTGTTTCATTACTTAGCTTTCCGATACCATTTTGTTGAAATCTCAGAATGATCAAGCCACAATCATGAATATTTTTACTCTGATTGAACTAAAGTAGTGTATTACATGACGCTTTTTTGCGTCATGTTTTGAATTTCAAAATATACATATAGATGATAAAGGCAGAATTACTGTGCCGATTTTGATAGTTGTGTTTATTGCTACACAGGTGTTAATTTGAAAAGACGGGGATAATCAGCGGTGGGGGGATCGTTGATCGTATTTTTTGGAATTTTTCGTTTTGAAAACAGAAAGCTCTGGACTACGAGTCACGTTACCACTTTTTCTTTTTACGTAGTGTTTTTGTTTTTGTCGGCCGTTTCATGGGACAACGTCTGGCGCATTTTTTTTTGTTTATTTTATAATTTTTCGGATCTGTTCCGTGGCGAAGGGGGGCGTGCAAGCCCACGCGTTACAAATAGTATGTTTATTACTATTTATTGCTCCTGAGGAATACCAATCCCTTTTCCAGTACGGCAATCAACTCGCGACATTAGGTATAGAAGAAAAACAACGAGAGTTGTTGTTGCCAAACAAAGTCGCGGAAAATTGCTGAATTCGATTCACGAGGAGTGATTTCATTAAGCTCGGACTGGCAACAGCGTGCTACCATTGACTATGCGCTGGTATTTTTAGAATAACGTTACGGCTGCATTTTCTTTGTGTGTATACGAACTGTTATGGACTCATATTTTATATTCACGTTAACCATCATTTTTATTAAAAGACACGTTTTATAGCCACCTCGGTCATATGTCTATATACTTAAATGGCTGGAATAAAAATATGACTGCAATAGTTCAAAATTATGACAGTGCATGCCACGCGTGGATATGGATATCAGATCCGCTAAGTATTTTGTTCAGCGGGCACGTCATAGTTGCAACGATGATTTAATGTACGTCAGTATGACCTATCCGAAGGACATAAGTTTCCCTTTATTGATATTAATGCTCTATTACGTTTTATTAAATATATAGTATTATTCTTCAATTTTTATGTACACTAAAAGTTTATTTATGTACAAAGCTCATGATTTCAGAATCCATGATAAGAAGATATATGTATAAAGGTGTGTGTGAACAATAGTGTAACCGTATTCGCCGGACAATGAATAATTTTATGTAACTTGGGTGTGTTTATATATATTAGCGGATTGAGTTTTGTATCTTTAATAATAATATAAAAAGTTAGTTATCGGCTAAGAATTCTATTACGGTTTAATTTATTTAATTGATTTATATAGTATTATTTGAACGTGCTTTATGATGATGTATTTTAAAAGTACGATATTTTAATTTTATTTATTTTGTTTGAAAATATTGCTTTTCTTAATTCAGGATTTCCATTTAAATATCAATTGTACGTTAATGCTTTATAGCGGTATCTATCACTAAGACAGGGGATACAGTAAGAAAATTGACATGAATAAAGAACAGGATTTATAATGTATCAGTAAATAATTCATGGTTACTAAGTTCATTAAAATAACAAATTAATTATGATTAGCTCAAGTGTTTTTTATTTTATTTACTATATTTATTTACTATTCACGTTCATTAAGCCGCAGAAAAACCGCAATGATCAGTTGAAATATATAAAAAACAAAGAAATTGCCTAAATAAATTCTCCACGTTCCATATTAAATCATTCACCCGAACATGATAAACACACCTGCATATCCAAAGACGACGGCGTCGTTTCTTCAAGCCGACATTTTATAAAATACATTACAGTATCTTATGCTAAACACATACATTACATTCATACAAATCTTTCACTTTTTAACACTGTGCATTCGAGCGCGACACACGTGACATTCTAACAAGGTCAAACACAGCAGAATGTTCAAAATAATATAATAAGTTTCCGCGCAATAAGCTTATTCAAGGCGCGTAACGAAGATTCCCGTTCATAAATCCGACAAAAAAAACCAATCGCATTGAAACGGTCGGAATAACAAATTCAGCGCCCGCGACCAAGGGCGCGTCCAATTTTCGCAAATTCATCATACATCCCGTTTCGATCCGATAGAAATTTTGTTTCCCGCTTTTGTCGTGATACTTATGTATATATACCCACATAGAAAAATCTATGGTCTGCCAGTTCAAAACTACCGGTCCAAGCTCTGGCCCAACATTGGCAACCGATCGTTCACCATGTAGCACAATATCATTAAAATAAACTAGCAGAAATTAGCAGAAACTATACCATCATGAAGTTAAGCAACATTGGCAACAGTCATTACTTATTAGATGGGTGATTGTTCATAAAAGATGCTTTATAATGATAATTACTTTTTCAGATATATTAATATATAGCGATTTATTAATATGTTATTTTAATTATTTTTTTATTTTTTTTAATTCGTTTTTTTAAAAAAAAGTCAAGCGTGTGCCAAGTATGACCCAAGCTTGTGCCAACGGTTGGCTTCTAATATTGGGCCACGGCTTGGGCCGTTTATTTTTCAAGTTTGGCATATCCTTAAGCTAAACTTTAACCAGAGATCAGTCGCCAAGCTCGCGCCAGAGTAAATTGTCTTTTCATCTCAATGTTCAACCAACATTGGCAAACAAATATTGGCCAATCTTTGACAAGCTTGGAGCAAGCTTGGCCCGTTTCTTTTTTTCTACATAATATATATATATATATATATATCTCGTTCCAGCGCAAGATCGCAGAAACTCAAAACCACTCGAAACGCGACACACACTTTGTCCCAAATACTCGACGCAGTGACGTCCGCCGCGAAACGGATTAACATAAAGACAAAAGTCTGATTTGAATGGGGACAAGCAAACGTGCTTGAATTCGCGTATGACTTCAAATTGGCGGGTAAATAAAAAGCGGGCAACCCTAACAAATGCGATCCCTCGGCGTCCGCGGAGCTCAGTCCTGTCTCGTTTATCCGCAATCTGCTTATCTTTCTTTCGTCACGATAAAGCAGCGGTAATTTAATTTGATAGGAAAGCGACGACGGTAGACAAGAATCGCAACGGATCGCCGTGAGAGACAACCCGGACTTGTTTGCCGCTTCATAATTTTTTTTGTCCGCCGTCTCGGTCGGTCTTTTTCTCGGCCGGCTCGCCCCCTCCCGCCCCCACACCCGACCCGAAGTTTTCGCCGTTTGCCAGTTTGCTCTACGGTCGTTTTCTTCTTCCGCTTCTCGTATTCCCGCACTCCCGGGAAAGAACTTTTCTTAGAGATCACAGTGGCGCGTCCTGACAACCGCGATTGCTCGACTGCATCCGTAACGTGAAACTTAAAATAGATGCTCGGCAAATGCTGTTCCGCGCGTTACGTGAATTGCGGATTTCGTGTTTCGAATGAAATACATTGACACGACGAAATGCCGTCTTAAATGCAACGGCAGTTTATTGTAATATTTTATATATACGTGATTTATACGTGTTTGCAATTTGTGTCTATATATATATACAGTTGTGTATAGATACGGTATATATAAATCCGCTATTTATTACGAACGGCGCGTCCAATTTGAATCTCGTTTTTGGAGCAAAACACGAGCGGGGTCATTGAGATCCTATTGACTGGCTTTTCACTCATATTTTGCGACGGCCTGTCGGGCAAACCGAACGGGCAACGCGATACTTAAACTTGAATATTCGTTTCATATATAATTATACATTTCGTAATGTGGAATTAGAGGTAGACATTCACAAATGCCGACATCTCTCGACAAATTTTATTCGTGCTTGAATGTTGTTTTGCAAACGAATTACCGGTAGATAAATGTCGACGTTAAATAATAAAGGCTTAATTTGATCTTCAGAATCAAAGTTACGTAATTTTAATTTTATTTTATTAAGCGCGGCTTAATTGGAAGAAATACGATTGAAGTGCGCGATAAAAATGCGTGGCTTTGTTGTGCTTATTTGCGAAATGATGAATTGTTTATTAAGGTGTACACTTTTTAATTTACTACATCCTACGCCGCAGTAAAAAGTCGACGACAAATGGTCATTACGATTTTAACAAGTGGTCATTTGACACGATCAATTGTGAATGCAGTTTTCAAAAATTGAATAATATTTTTAATCGTTGATAATAAAACGCGGTATCTCGTATGAACGAATTTCATCAATATAACTTTAATAATTCCATTACTAATGCAAAAATTTTAATAAAAGCCTTGTTTAACGTCGGTCACAAGTTAATTCGTGTTCTCGCAAACATTATAACGAATGGAATAAAGTAAATAAATTGTGTTTTTATTTTTTCTCGTTTTACAGAACTTGATCCGATTGAAATTATGTTTCGTAAATAATAAATCCACTTTCCGTTTCAAGCGCGGGATATTAATTAATTTTGAATATCCCGAGACGTAAATGATTTATTTTTTAAATGAATTTTCTTTTGAACACTGCGCGTGCAGAATTGACACGAACCGTGTACGGTTTAATCAAGAAATGTAAAACGGCGTACGCGCACGTGTAAGCTTGATAAAATTAATATTTCCGTTACTTCATTGTTTGCAGGTTTCGTCTTCATCCAATATTTACGCGACTGTATGCAATTTTACGCCACAGTTCAAAGAAAACGGCGCAATTTAAGGAACAGAATACACAGCGCGTACAGAAAAACTCGCGTGTTTTCAAGCATTTCTATATACATCGAGCAATTTGCGCAACTACTAGTCTAATTAAAAACGAACAAAGTGTAATAAAAAACGGTTCGATGCGGCAAAGCACGAACACTTCGAAAAACGGCTTCGTCATTTCCTTTGTCCGATCATCGCATCCCCCAGCCGCAACCAAATTCAAATTCAAAAAAAAAAAAAAAAAAAAAAAAATCATCCCGCTGTGAAGGATTATGAAAAAATATAAGAAAAGCCAATGTCTTCGGCGCGTCGGAGCAAAAGCTAATAATAATTCAAACGCCGGCGAAATTTCTTACGACCCGGCTCGGCCGATGCAATCTCCGCGGGGATGTGTCAGATCGTTCGTAAGATGCCGGTTCATGAATTTCCATACGAATTCGTATATCTGCATCGGCACATACGAATGGAGCTTTGCATCGATAGCGACTGCGGGCCTGCGACTGCACGGCAGGTTCTCGTGAAATACGGCGGACTTTTCAATTGATTCGTCGGTTTACGGCGCTGGGTAGGGCCCAGCGCGATACCGCCAGACGTCGTTTCTCGTCGCGACAAGAAATATTGAACAACGGGCGGGGGTTGTAAAGAAAGCGGCGCGACCCGGACCGAACGGCTTCGACACTTTGGCGGAGCATTGCGCGTCGGGCACATTGCACTTTTTGGTCGAAATAAAACCGCGAGACCGACTTCCGGTTCAGAACCACGGCGCGAAACAGAACTAACAAATTCGGGTCCCTTATTTGCTGCTCTTTATAACACGGTGGAAAATTATTGAATATATTTTACTGCCACCGCGCCGGTCGATAGTAAATTTCGATAGAACGCGGCCGTAAAGTTGAGAGCGTTGGTAATGAAATGTGATTGTAAAATATTTATTGTTGGGTTTTATTCGGAACAATTGTAGCGAGCGTAAAAAGCTACCGCCGGAATAGAGGGAAATATGAATCGAGGCAATTAGAATTAAATTTTTTATGTAAGTTGTAAAAGAATACTGTTTCTAAACTAGATTTTGTTGGTAATGCTGGCAATATAGCTTCGTTAAATAAAGGAATTGCTTGAACTTTTCTTGTTCGGAATCGCGCTAATTACACGGTGCCTTGCGATTTGGCGCCATTTTTGAATCCTGCGCGCGTACGTGTTTTTGTTTATTTATGTTGCACGGTTCAATTACGCGCAAACCGTTCTATATTTAACGCGCGGAAAATGTACGTATGACTGCGTGTTTGTGAACGCGCGACCGAAATATATATATGTATATATGTGTATTTATTTGTATGTACGAAAGCGTGGTGTGGTGTACCGTGAAAGATTAAAAATTCTAATGTACGCCGACAAAGCGAAGGCATTTGTGCGTGCAGTTTTTGTTAACGTTCACTTAAGTCAAAGTTATTTCTCTCTGCAATCGAATTTTCCGCCACGGTCGTAACGGAATGGAAGTTGGCATAAACTGCGCCACTGATTAATTTCCATATATATTTATAATACGACGGGTTTTATCAATAACAGTATACGTCTTAAAATGAATAACTTATTTGATATATGGAACAAACATGTCAAAACGACTCTGGTGTGGACAACGGTCGAAATAATTATTAAATTGCTTAAATACTAGAATAATCATCATTAAACTCATTTTGTTTAGTCTAAGTGGATATAATAGGCGTTTATATATTCTTTCGATAGATTGTACAACTGTATGCGTTTGTGTAAAGCATACAATTTATCGTTTAACAAGTGTTGGTAAATTAATGCCTGGCGATATAAAATTGATATAAAAATAAGATGATGTAATAAAAGTCAAGTTATCGATATTCAATGTTTTGGTAAATATTTTTATTGGTTTATGGCTGAGTCTTTTGTGTTGGGGCTGGATTGCGGAAAAGAATTTAATTAATTATACATTAATGTCTTTTAAAAGTATTATAATATGTAAGAGATACACTGAGAAAAAAAATATTTAACAATTTACTATATAATATAGTAATTTTTCTTGTATTTTAACGTATCGTCCAGTTTTGATATATTATGTAATAAATTGTTAAACATTTTTTTTCTCAGTGTAGTTATATATATATATATATATATATATATATCTCATGATGTTTTTTTATTCATGTGAATTGCTTAGTAATTATTATATTTTGCAAATATTATATATATCATTATAAGTTCATTATGATATCTAAAAATATTATATGAATTATTTTTTTCTTATTTAATCACTTAGGTTAATACATAATAATATATAGTTTTATTTTTAATCAATGAATTGCATATAGTAAATTGAATCAATTTGATCGTATTGTTTCATTCATATAATGATTATTTCATTAATCTTGTATAATCTACTATTTTATAAAGCACAAAATTTATACATTTTTGTTAATTTATTTGGCGGATTGGTTGTGTTACCACCGACGAGAACCAATGATGTATCACATCGACGATTAACCAATTAAAGTCAACTAACGGTTCGCTGACGATCATCATCATTTAACCAAATATTGTGATAATTACGAATTTCTGCAATGCTATGAATTTAGATAATTAATTTAGTAATTCAATTTTGTTAATTTCTGTAGTTATTAAATGTCTGTAAACGATTGGTAATATTATTTTTACGTTTCAATAATTTTATATGCATGTTTTTCAAATATGCGCACCCATGACGAAATGTATATAGTCGCTTTATTCTTATAAAACTTACGTATCATATTACGCCGTTACGACGATTGTTTCTGTTATAATATATATATAATAATACTATTACATCTGACGAAATAAAATTTTAAACTTGTTAGTCAATGTTAAGTTATTCTTACGATGTTATCTATATTCCTATTGATGTTTTTAGAAAATTTAATATATGCATTCTGAAAAGTCGAAATTTGAAAAAAGATGATTAAAAACGACAATTCATATAACTGCGAGATTTAAATGTCGCTTGATATTCGAAATCATGGTACCAAAAATACAAATAGTTTATCCTATATATTATATATATATATATATATATATATATATATATATATATATATATAGTTAATATAAACGTTGATCGTAGTTAAATACTGACGATTATTTTAGTATATGTTTCTGCATTTTTGCAAATATACAAAATACGAAATACTAAAAATATATTTAACTGAATTAAAATGAAAAGGATAAAATAATATATATATAGATAAATTAGGATAGTTGAAATTAAAAATGACAATAATTTTAGTGATTTAAATCTTATGATCTCATAATCTTTTTCTAAGTCATGAATAATAATTTTTATAAAATAGTTTTGCTGTTCGTTCATTCAAATTCATAATAATAACGACAAGACTTGTGGCTACATTTTAATTGAAATAATGCTGCCATAATTGATTTAATAGCGTATGCGTCTATTATTACATTTTAATGCATATTTCAAATTATGCTAACTGAATATTTAGAGAAGCATGAGTGACCGAGGAAAGTATTCTTTTAAGATGAATCTTTGTGTCTCTTGTGTGTGTCGATGTGACTTTAACGATGGATGTAACTGTAATAGAAGGTTCTAAACCATGTCAAATAAAATAGCGTATAAATGTTATCAATCATATATATGACATAAAGCTAAGTCAACAGATAAAAAAGAATTAAATATGACGAGGATAGTTATTTTAATGATATAAGAATTTCATAATTAAAACTATATCAAAGTATTAATAAAAATGATTATCCTGATCTGGAAATCCTATGGCCACGTATATAGGGCACTTACGATAATCTAAGTAGGGCCAGTAATGCATGGAAGTGTAAATATATAATACCTATTTGTAGATTATTATTAAATAAATAAATAAAAAATTTTGAAAAAATGTCATATGCGTATAGAAATAAATATTTCTACATATAATAATAATAATTACAAAAAATAAATTTAGATTAAATGTATTTAGTAAAATTAAGAAAAGAAAAATGCTTCCATTAAAAAAATGCACATAACCAATAGCTATATTAATTTTTAAGATAATTTACAAATTGTATGTTGGTGGAATTGGTTACGAATCCTGCTTCGCTAATCTTAAAAGGATATCCCTTTTATCATTCGTGCATCTTTAATTTTTCACTCAGGATTACTGTGTTAACTATGAAATTAACACTCAAATTAAATAACGCAATTTGTTCGTTTTAAGTAAATACCACCCACTAAGAAAATTTAATTTCTACAATTTATTATAAAACTAGATGAGAAGACGTGTCGTGGGTCTTAAAACGTGCATCCCGCTCCTCGCATACAATTTAATTATTAACAAAGAACTTTTAACCTGCATTGCATCTGACATTTATGTTTGTAAAAAGTGCATCAAAAGATCTTTACGGGGTATTATTCGAATCTAATATAAACATTTAATTACATTTTTAGTCTCTTATCGTTATCTGAAAATTATCATATTTTTTATCGTGACTTTACAAGAACCATTTTTCACTGTAACTGAAATAAATCACCTTGTTTTTCATCACACAAGAATCTCTAAGTGTTATTATAATCAATGTTAATGGACTTTGAATTGCACAATTTCTTTGCAAACTTTTTGGCAAAGTGCGTCTAGACTCTTTAAACAGAATAAAGATAGGCGTTCTTAACTGCACTTATATCCTCAATTTTTCATCCATTCGATGGTTGCAACCGAGAAAACCAATGACTTTTTTCTCAAACGCTGTCCTCTCTGTTCTTTACTTTTTTTTTTTTTCATCTACGTCCCGTCTCGTTTACGGAAGGAAAAGCAGAGCATAGCGAGAGATCTTCCCTCAAAGTCGTAATCTCGTAGATTATGGGTTTCTTATCCTAAAGTGCGCACAGCCGGGAAAAAGACGGAAAGCAAGTTAAAAGTAGATTGTCTTTTTTTAGTCAGAGAGTTTATATAGGACGATGTGTTATTATTGTGCTTACTTAAAGCACAGATTTCTGTTGGTTGCTTTTAACGTGAATCTTTCAAGATGCGCCGAAACAAATTCCAATCAACAAACAACCTCGGAAATCTTTTTTCGCCGTTTTATCAAACTTTATGCCTGTATCCGTTTATCGATTATTCTGTTCTGTTTCACAAATATTGTGTATTTTAACATCATAACATTCTGAAAAAAGTAAAACAAGTATGTTAAACAAAAATTCTTAAAATTGTTTATTTTTGAACTCGTTCGTTCTTTTTTGTTTTATTTGTTTTTGTTTTTTTTAATTAATAATCGTATATTCTTAAAATATCTTATTGGATTCAAAATATTTACACGAGGTGAACAAAAATAATCAACATTTAAAACTATAGAAATAAACATCGCGCGTCATTGATGAGTTATTGTGGATGAAAATGTCATTTTGGCATGACATTTTTTAGGTTACAAAAAATCTTGTTTCGTTTATAACTTCCAGTCGTTCGATAATTATATTCTCGAATATTTATATTTTATTATATGCTATTAAAATTTTCTGAATAGTTGTCTCTTGACTATAAAAGAGAAAAATCTTGTAGCACATATATATATATATATTTAATGTGCATAATACAGATG
>JABFQC010003010.1:0-14889 GCA_022817085.1 Psilanteris sp. ZL-2020
ATATTAATTTGAGAATCAATGATAACAGTAATAAATATTTGGTACATACATAGTAACGAATAAAAAAAACAAGAATCATATATTTTATTAACAGAAAAATAAATAAAACTGATTATTAAAAATCAGAAATATATAATTAAATTAAATATCAAAGAATATCTTATTTATTCACACAGCACACACACACATTTACATATATATATATAAATATATATATATATATAATGTGTATATATATATAATTAATTCACCTTTAAATAACTCTGGCATTTAGTTTTGTCCTCAAGATCTAATAATTCTTACTTTTATCACTTGGATGAATGTCATTAATGCAATAAATAAAATACATAAATAATAATAACAATTAATTGAATAATACGAAAATATGCCGATTCAAATTAATTTAATAAAAGTTAAAATTTAAGCACAAATGACGAAACGTATAACAAAGTCAACGACGAAGAGATGTATGGGGCATAAACTATCTTCTTTCTTTTTCTTTTAATTATAGTTATACCAATAGCAACTAGATGGCGCCTTTACCAAATATTATTATACTGCTTCTATTAATGTATTTATATATAATTTTTATAATCATATAAAAGAAAATACCAACTAATTATTGATTGCATAAGTTCAGATATAATTTAAACAATCAATTTTTCTTTATTTAATTTTAATTAGATAAAATAATTTTTAGTTATTTTTTTGGTATACTTACACGGTGTGTCGCAACAAACAAGGGTTGCTTTATATAAAATTTACTAGACTAAATCCATTATTTTCATAACTTAATATTTGAATATACACGTATAGATCATTTGCAATTATTTTAATAAATTATGATAATGTAAAATACATATAACAATCCGTAACCAGAAATAGATTTTAAAATATTTATTTAAATTATAATTCCTACTTTATCGACAAACATGAAATTCTGACATAATAAAAGTCAATAAAAGTTAAAAATTATTTATCACATAGTTTGTATATATTGTTTACAATAATAAATAACTATATAATTATAAGATTATATGCTTTAATTAGTTTTTCAATAATATAATTAATAGAAATTTTAAGAAATAAAGTGTCGAAATGTATAATATTATTTAAAAACAAAATTAAAATTCTTAAACTTTTAACCATTGTTATTAAATGTTTACATTTATTTAAAAATTTTCCTTGGGTTTAACTTTTTAAAGTATTTCTTACAAAATTATTATTACTTTCATTATAATATATAAAAATATTTGAAGATACAAAGTTATTTATAGATGTATGTAAAGGATATAAAACAAGACTGCGATTGCCTTATATGGTATTCAGGAAGTGGTTTTATAGTTTTGAAAAATACAAGAAATAATATGTATAAATATAATATACAATTTAATTTTTCGAAATATAATTAATATAGTTTAAAAATACTCGATTTAATAATATATGTTTACAGTACCTAATAATATTTTCGATAGAAAAGATGTGTATAAAATGTTCATTAAAATTATTAAAATAATTATTGGAGAAATTACAATAATTTATTATAACAATTTATATTCGGATGGAATTAACTATTAATATTTAGAATAGACATGTATTTACTAGTTTATATAATGACAGTTTCAAAGACAAGAAGCCATTTTGTTTACCATTTAAACAATGTAATGTTTTATGCGGGTAGCAGTTTCAAGGACTGCCCTCGAAAGCGAGACAACAAATTGGTTTAACGGCAGTTTCGAGGACATAGCACTAGAAAAGTACGATGCTGGGGCCCCCTATGACCTCAAATCTATGGTTTGGCGAGATTATTATTTGGGAGGGTTGGAGGGCAAAGCTCTCCGCATCCATGCCGAGATGGTAGCTACCGCTCAATTTCTGCAAAAAAATTAATTAAGTTCAGGGCCGTAACTAGGCGGCCATAATGTCGCTATCCTGAAACCGCCGTTATATATATATATATATATAATTTATAAATAGTTTATTTACTTATATGGAACTTGCAAATGGCATAATTATTTTAAATTATTATTTTTAAAGACATTTAAACAAAATCTTATTTATCTTAAATAAAAAAATAATAATGTTTAATTAAATATCTAATTTATTTCTGCAATTTATTCATGTGTCAAAAATTATTAAGATTTAACTGCTAGATTTTTGTTTTTCTATTGAATTATTGCATTTCCAGTATATGGATACCCATATTATATAAATCAGTATGCAAATTTGTCTATAATAAAAAAGCTTTTAAAAAATATACAATGTAGTTAAACCAAAAATCATCATTATAACTGTTACTATACATGCATCCTACTAATTGTTACTAAGTCCTAACGATAATCATCAAATGATTTATATAAATTGAACTCTTATTTGCATGTAAGAATATGACCAAGAAAAGAACCATTGTAATTTAATTGAAATTTCACCTCAATTGTCCCATTCTGCGTAGAATTGCATTAAATATGTTTATAAACAATGTAGAAACAACTAGTAAATATTTTGTATCCACGTGTCAAGTTCAAGAACACGTTTCGTCTGAAAATATTACGTAAAAGTATATTCAGTGAATCATGTGGTAAATACATATCTATAACTATGTTCTCGACGTGACGTCACGAGACAAGCCTCTATTTCGAACCAATTGAAAAATAGTAGAATGACGCTATTTAAAAGACAAACAAATAATCCCCAGCTTGAGTCAAAACATTGCCTCTAACGATCCACGTGTTTTGGATAAAAACATTGATGACTATTGCGTTTCAAACTTATTATAGGCTTTTGTTTGATAAACGATTGCATATATATTTTGTTTATTGTAATCAACACGACATTCACATGATTCAAAGTTAACTTATTGTTTATGTTGTTTTTGTTTTCAAGTTTTTCATGCTTTTCATTAATTTACGTAACAAACATTATTTTGGACGAACATGTAAATATATACATATAAAATATTTGTTCGATTAAATCAAATTAACGAAAATATTCATTTAATTGTATTTAAATTCTAATGAAAAAACGGTTTGATCGACATTTTTTTCTTATTCAGTTTCATTGAGTTTGTGGCGTGTTCGTTCAACTTCCGAAATTGCGAATATTTTTATTCTACGCATTATTGGTGCCCTGCCAAATTGCGCTACAAAATCTCGGTTCTACGAATTGCTCGGACTGTTTTTATATTCTATTGTATTATTTAGAATTGATTTAATAATTAAATATCAACTAATTTTTAGATCAAGTTAAACTTCAATTTATAAAAAATATTAAAATTCTTAATACGATTAACCAAACAAATGAAAATAATCTATAATAATAATTAATAGTATATTTATTATTATTTATTAAATATATTATTTAATATATTTATTATTTTTTAATTATTTGGAGTATTTACTGTAGAATTTATAAAATTATAATCCAAATTATTTTTACTTATGTCGTTTAAGGTATACGTCACATGTTTTCCTCATACGCGTTTATGTTCTTTTTATTTCTTCCACAAAATTACAGATTGTTAAAGCTCCAATATCGTTAACTCAGTTTTAAACTTTAATTAAAAACTTTATTTTTACTGGTCTGAAATTATCAAATAATCCATTTAAATTAACTATTTTATTATTCAAAATTTAAAATTAGATTTGTATATTCGAATGCATATATATGTATATAAATTTTATATTATGTATGATTGTGGACTGTTAATTATTACACAATGATGATTTTGACACATTTATACAATTTTTGTGTAATTCTGCTAAGCGTTTTACTATATTAGAGTATTAAATTTGTTGGAAACATAACTATTGGTTTGCCTAAATTATATTTATTTAGTATATTAACAATCATTTTAAAAATAGGTCTCAGAATAAGGAAATTATTTGTATTCACTTTATGAATCATGGCTTCGTGATATTTAATGTTTAATATTTATTTTTTTTATTTATAAATTATAAATTTTATACATACAAATGTAAATTTTAATTTAAAATACAAACTTAACCTATTTGAAGGATCGTTGTAATGTTAATTAAAAAGGTGCAATTTAATCACGTTTATATGCTAGAAATACTTTTGAATTCTAAGAGGAAGAACAAGATTACTGAACTAGTTATCTGTATTGCTAAATTTGCAACCTTAGATTGTTGAATTAAAGATTTAAAAAATTAGACTGCAAGAAATTTAGTGATCTAGATAGCCAAACCTAAAATCCAGATAATAAAATTTATGATTTTTATATCATTAATCTTACATACGAAATAATATTTTACAATTTTTAAATTTAATATTCAGTGTCTATATATTCTAATTTTACATTAATAATTAGATAAATCATTGATAATCGTATTTGTAAAGTGAATTTATTACTTATATTATACATTTGTGTTGTGCGACTTCTCGTTAAAAAACTTTAACTCGATAAAAAGCTATTTAGAAATTAGACCGTGTTAATTTCGAATCAAAAAGTATGTTTAATAATCTTTTTTATTCATATAATTATTACATTGAACATCCAATTAAGATAATACAATGATAATCATATGTTTTAGTAATAATTATTTAGACAATAAATTTATTGTGTAACTAATATTTTATTATGTTATTCTATGTGAATCATATTGTTTATTAAATAGCAATTTACCATTTCAAATACATAACACAAAGTATGAAATAATGTTGTTTTAATTTGAAGTTTATCAGCTGCTAATGAATCAAGTACAATAAAAAATTGCCGAATCACCGTTTATTGTTTACTTTGTAATCCGCGAAATATGCATTCTAAACAATGAAACGAGTTGAATGGTCTATATTGAATGTTTGTTTCTAAACTTAATTGCGCCAAGTTTGAACAATATTTGTACGTTCCCGAAAAACAAGTTATGAACGTCTGAGCCAAGTGCGTTAACTTTATTATCTGCGTGTGGACGACTTCAATTAATAATAAAGTCACCCGATGCTCGGTTCTGTAAGCAAGCGACGTCTATAAAAACATTCACAACTGTGTACTGAATTCAGTTATCACAAAGAGCGATCCAGAGCGAGAACCTCCTCAAACGATCCACAATAGAAAACCGTGCTTCGTCTTATATAAAAGCGAAAATACTACAACCAAAATCACAGTGAACAAACCAGTGCGTGATAATTAGAAGAGAAAAGTGTTGCGTCACGTGTTAGGATAAGAACCTGTTGTGTCAATGGTTGGACAGTTTTTTTGCGTATTTTGATATATCGCGAAACGATTGCTCGTTGCTAATTTGGTGCAACGCTGAATACCGAAATAGTTAAATTTGTGTTCCAATTTGGGAAATGCCGCCTCACTCCAAGTTACATCAACGTTATTTAATGTTTTTTGGTCGGCACTTGCGTCAGAAAAAAGTTGTTTCCTTCGTTAGGTAATACACTGGTTCAATATTGTAAATATTAATTACATCTATTTGTGTACGTTCATTAAATTTAATCTAACTGTTTTTCATACTTAATAAAACAAATTGACAGATAAAATTGCATCTTCGAAGTCGTTGTTGGTGTTGTTAGATTTTCATTCTTTTGCATCTCCAAATGCATCTTTCAATTCCAATTCAATTTTGCATAATGAAAATATTGAAATTATCATTGTTTTGAATTCGAATTTCGCGCCTCTTTTAAGTTGCGTAGCAGTATTTGATGAAGCCAATCTTTACATATTGTAAAGAATCGACTCTTTATATCTTTTCTAATATAAATATTTTTAAAATCAAATGAGTTAAAATAAAACATCAATTATAAATTTTACTCAAGGGTAATTAATCATAATTACAGTTTTCTTCGCGATCGATCAGCTAATTCCACATCAGTCGTCGCCATTACTTATTTACATTCGTTCATCAATTTTTTTTATTTTGATGAATATGACTAAAGCTGTTATTTATGGTATGAAACATGAAACTATGAATTGTATGAATGTCTCATCAATTTGACCTTTTGACTTGTCAGATAAATATCTTAATATATTAACAATAATTAACTTGTATTCATATTTAATTATTTCATCTATCAACCTAGTATATTTATTTGACAACAGAATCCTTTAAACTACATAACCAGGTTTTTCAAGCAACGACAAATATGCTATATATATACTTCTATAATTTAGTTAATTTTTTGCGTGTAAGTAACAATAACATACATTTTACATTTTTTTACTGTAAATATATATTTTTAATGAATTGTAAAATTGTTATATTGAAAATAATTTTCTTCTTGTCAACTAGATTATATTAAAACGATAAAGTATCTAATCTAGTTATCATAATATATTTATACATAATGAAATATTCCGTTCGTTTAACATTTGTTGGCTAGATTTCATTGTTGTTATGTCAATGGCAATCCCTAAATAATGTTTGTTTAAGATTATTGTTTAATTGTGATTATATGTCATGAATTATAATATAATTTTATTTAATTATATGTATACATTGTATAATTATAAATAATATCAATATAAAAGTTTAAATGTATATATATGGAGAAAAATATAACTGAAATTTTACTATAATTTATATATATATATTTAAGTTTTGGAATTATATGTCCAGTGTCATTTATTTTATAGTAAAATTTCAGTTATATTTTTCTCTGTACATATATAATATATACACAATACATTATACATATTATTTAAATTTATTATTTTATGTAATTTTACCATTTATAACACTACATTTGTTTACATTATGAACGTTCTCTCATGTTCAAGGCTAATAGTCTTTTCACAATGAAAAGTAAAATCTTTAAGTTTGTGTTAGTGCATCACCTCATATGAGGTGATCGCTGACCTATATATATGTTTGAATTTGAAGTGACATGCGCTGCCAACCAATTCAATCTTAGTCGAGCTCTGACTTTTATTTGCTTTAATTTTGTAGTGACATCTCAAAGTACGCATCAACGGAAAATGGAACAAAATCATCAACTGCACTAAGTATTGGTGATACTGTCAAGATGTCAATGAATCAATGGAAAATTCTATCACAACTGAAGGAGTTATTGAGTAAATATTATAATGACAAAAATATCCAAATTGTTTTCAACAAGGATTGGTCAGATTTCTTGCAGAAACTGTCTTACTCTCAGATAGACACATTAAGAAAATATTATGCAGTGAATAATTTTAAATCTGAACAAACTTTGAGAGATGATGTGCCAAGAGATGGTGATAAAATTGTACCTGCCACAGTACCAAAGAAGGAAGAAACAAATCAAAGAGTATTAAAACAGGTATGAAATATATTTAAAATTATTATATTATAATTTTATTATTTACTTATTTTATTTCTTTATTTATAAAATAAATTACATAGATTATTAAATAAATGATATGTTTAGTTACTCTTATATACAAATGTATATTCAAATTTGTTTAATATAATGTTTTTAAAATAATGTTTAATAAAAAGTTTTTATATAATGACATCAATGATATAAACTTTCTACAATATATTATTTTACTTATTGTAATAAAATGCAATTTAAAATATCTGTTTAATATATTTTTATTAAATTAATATTAATTATTAATTGTAGGAAGTTGAAGAAACTAATGTGAGAACAATTACTGTCAGTGATATAAAAGATCAAGTTTATAATTTACCACAAGTTATTTCTACTTTGATTCCAAAATTGACAAAGTCCAAAGTGTTGCCTTTGTCGACAACACCAAAATGGAAAAGCAACATTCAAGCAAGTGTCTCAAAACAAAGTATTATATCAAGAACAAGACATATTTTAAATAGCATACAACAAGCAGAGTCAAATGTATCTAGATTGAAAAGGGTGGATGACTTGATTCAGCATTTGGAACAATATAGCAATGCTCGTCATCATGCTATCAGAGATAACGCTATCAGTATTTTATTGAAAACAAGAAAGAAGTGCAAAAGCTATGAAACTCAAGGTACTTACACTTTGGTATTTTTTTATAATTTATATATAATAAATAAGAACATAAATTGTCAAATTCTAAATTAATGTAAAAATACACCTTATAATTCTAAACAATAAATTTAAAAAATAATCTATTTATATGTTATGTGATTCTGGCATTAATTAAAATTAGAAAGCTATTTTATATATAATATGGACTATAATTATTAATGATAAATGTATTAATTAAATGCATGTATCTAGTAAAAATATTAATACAATAACAAAATTAGTTCTTATTTAATTAATTTGACACAAATATATTAATCTTTCAAGATCTATATACTATACATTATAATTTATATAAAATATACATAATGAATATTTTTAAGAAATTAGTAATAAAATATGTAAATATATTAATATGTATATAAAATTATATAATACCAATATAACTATAAATAAAATCTAAACTTTAAATAACTTTTATTATACTAATTTATTTATATAATTCGAAGAAAAATACATGTCTTATATACTATATATTAAAACTCCGAGATTGCCAAGACTGCAATAGATAATTTATTTGCATACATTTTCTTCAATACTAAATTATAATACATTTTTTACATAAATAATATATATATACATTTTTTCAGCTTCAGTAAAAGAAGCTTTAGCTTTATTGGGTTATGTAGATCCTTTGCCAGGTCGTGGTATCAGAATTCTTACTATAGATGGAGGTGGCATTAGAGGAATAGTGGTCATTGAAATGCTTAAAAAATTAGAAGAACTCACAGGAAAACAAGTATATGAAATGTTTGATTATATCTGTGGCGTTAGCACTGGAGCAATTCTTTCTGGAGTTTTAGGTATGAGAAGACAAATATTTTTTAATAAGAATATTATTAGTTAAACAGTGATACCCATTCTTGTAAAATATTTGAAATATACTGAATTGATATGTCTTTATAAATATATTTCCATGCAGTCAAAGCTATGGAATATCAACAAGGTACAAAATAGATATTTCCTTTTTAATATTTTCAACTCCTACATTATATTTATAGAATTAATAATATTGTATATCAGATTACCATACATTAACTAAGAGATACAAATTGACTTGTTATAGGTGGACATAGAAAAAAGTCTTTATCTGAAATTTCTGAATTATACAAAGAAATGAGTACAAAGGTGTTTACACAGAGTACTTTTAGAGGGACAAGTAATTTGGTTTGGAGCCATGCATATTATGATACAGCGTTATGGGAACAATTATTAAAAGAACATATTGGTGATACGGATCTTATAAAAACTATTCGTGGACCAAATTCTCCAAAGGTTAGAGATAAATAATTCAACTTTTATAAAATTATATTGTTATTTGTTACAATATATACACATTATTAACAATTTTAATTAAAATTAATTAATAGAATATTTAATCTTCTCATTAAGTTTAAATAATATTTCATAAGCTAAATAAATTTAGTATATTTAAATTGTAACTTTTATTAAATTTTTCCAAACTAGTTCAATAGTTAAATGTTAAAAATGTTTGTAAGAGTTTCAATATTCAATATTGATGTTAAATTCAAATATTTGATCTAATTGTTTATAAATGTATTTCAATATGATTAAAAATTAGTTTTCAGCGGTTTCTGCAGTTATTAATCATTCCCATGTTATGGCATATGTATTTCGCAACTATACATTTCCATGTGGTATGGAAAGTCAGTATACTGGATGTCATAAACATAAATTATGGGAAATTGCTAGAGCTTCTGCAGCTGCCCCAACATATTTTGAGGAGTACAAATGTGGTGAATTTCTTCATCAAGATGGAGGTAATTTAAACTTCATGCGATATGGATATTAAATCTACTTTATAGTTTATTATATATTTATAATTATTTAAAAATTACATAGATTGTTATATAAAATGTGTAATACTATAACTATAAGGTAACTTTTTTTTTAGGAATAATGGTTAACAATCCTACAGCTGTAGCTATTCATGAAGCAAAACAATTATGGCCAGACAGTTCTATTCAATGTATCGTTTCTTGTGGAACTGGACGTGCTCCTTATAGTTTAAATAGCATTACAGATGCTACTAGTAAAGAAATTGCAGGTACATCAAGCTGGAAAGATAAATTTTTCAAAATATTAGAAAGTGCAACAGACACAGAAGGTAAAAAAATATAAATTAGATAAAACAAAAACAAACAAATAATTAAGTAAATACAATATATTATGTTAATTTTTTAATACAAAATTGTTTACAAAAATAATATTTAGTTTTATTTAAAAATAATTAATTTGTTTGAAACTTCTTCTCTATATGTATGTAAACACTTCAAATATATAATACTATATTAGTAGTTGATATCAAAAATATTATTTACTTTAAAATATTAAAATATGATTACATATTTTTTTTATATTAGACCTATGTATTTATATTTGTGGTTAGCATTTATAAAATAATTTATAATGATTTAATTAATTCATATTTCTATTATTTTAGCCGTGCATACAACCTTAAATGATCTTCTACCAGATGATGTCTACTTCAGATTAAACCCATACCTTACAGAGATGTTGTCAATGGTTGAGATCAGACCTGAAAAAATTTTACAATTGGAACAGGATGCACATATGTACATTCGTCGTAACGATGAGAAATTCCAAATGGCTGCTAAAGCATTGTTGCAAAAACGTAAAATAACTCAAAAAATTAACGATTGGACACAACTTCAAAGAGAGTTATATTTCCGATAAACTTAACGCTACCAAAAATCGCAAAATTGTTTATATATTGAAATGAATATTTATTTGCATGTGTATATGGAAAGTTTTTCTTAAAATTCTAGTTTCTATTATTAATTTTAACTTTTTCGCCAGAATTTTTTGTTATGAAACTATGTTTTCCAGAAAAACTTTTAGTATATCTGTATAGGAATATGTGAAAGTAATGGATACTAATTTTAAATAATATAATACTTAATTCATAGTCCAGTTATATAATATTATTGTCTGTGAAAATTTTTTATTTAAAATGTGATAATTAGAATAATCTATAATTTTTAACTTTTTAATTTACTTTTTTTATTTAATTTATTGAATATTAGAATTATATACTTAATAAGCAGATTTCTTTCTTTTTACTTCTTAGTTTTTATATACATACAATTAATTAGCAATAATTATTATATTATAAACGAATTAAAATATTTACCTTAACATTATTTTCTAAGTATATTATTTGAAAAAAAAGAAACACAAATGTAATATTCTTTTGTTATATTCATTGTATAGTTAACATTAATTGTATCTGTTACATGTTTTGTTAATACTTTATTACAATTATATATGAATATAAATAAAACAAATATTGTATGATTTTTTTCTATTGTATTTCTTATACCTGTTAATTATTTATAATTTGTGTTATAATTATAGACTTATAACAAAATTCATATTGATTATCATTAATAATTTTGTTTTACAATGAACTAAACAAAGTAAATCAAGATTAAGATTATATCTTTACAATAATATAACAATAATTAAATTTTCTAATCTTTAAAATTATTAGATTTTGATTAAAACCCTATAATATAGTTTGATATAAAAAATATATATTTTAAAAATTGTAATATTTTACACAATACTTAATAATTATAAATAAATGTTTCTTACATATACTTTTCCACAATTCTAAACAAATACTACAATTAATTTATGAATTTATCGAAATAAGTTCAGTTAAAATTTTTTATTTATTTATACTTCTCTATATATATTTTTATTTTCTTTACATTTCTTTAATTTAATCATTCTTAAGATTCTTTAAGACTCTATATTTGAATTATTTGAGTATGTATATATTATAGTAATCTAGTTTTTATACTTTCTAATACATATCTTCAGAGTATTCAGACCCTCGTGTCTCAACACTCGTTCTCACTTCTCACTCTCAAAGTCTGAATAGTCAGAGCATTTCAGACTTCAGAGCCTTCAGAGTCAGAAAATGGAGTAGTATGCGTGAAGTGTTTATGTTTTTCCAGTAATGTGCCGGTATTTAAAGTGAAATTATGGAAAACATGCAAGTCAACTCAAATGAAATAATTTTTGTTCTCGGCGATGAGCGTTTTCGTGTTGACAAGCGTCAACTTGTTGAAAAATCGCAGTATTTTTCAGCGCTTTTTTCTGGAAAGTACAAAGATTCAGCGATTACTGAGTTTCCTATCAAATTGAGATGGTCCTACCAAAATTTGTTGGTAAGATGTTTAACTAAAATTTATGACTACTAGTTGATCATATTTTTAAATCATTTAAACTTGAAAATAATTAATATCATTGGTATCATATTTAGTACATTTAGGTTATGTTATTTGTATGGATATACTTACAATTTTAAAGTAATAATGATTAGCACCCCCATTATAATAAATGTTAATTGAATATTCTAAACATTCAAGTGTTAGTTATAAAAATACTGTTAACAAATTTATAAGAATAATTTTATTGTATTTTAGAACACAAGTTTATTATTATTTGTATGGGTAATAATAATGGGTAATATTTATTTTACATCATTTAATAACTGATTTGTATTTTAAATTATTTTAATCTTAAAATGTATTCAAATAAATTTTCAATTTTATATTTATATATATTTTAAAGAATAATTTACTTTGTTAATTAATTATATATATCTCAAATTTGTATAAAAATATAACAATTGTTTAAAAACAATATGTTTCTGAAGAATGACAAAAACATATTTTTATTATATATAAATAACATGTATTTATGCATCAAATTATAAAATAATATAACAAATAAAAAGTTATTATAAAATCATATAATAAATAGCATATTAAAACACAAAGAAGCAAGTAACTTAATACCACAATGTTCTTTTTAGAATATAAGAATTAAAAATAAATCTAAGAATTATTAGAATAAAACATGAGTGCAATCTCATGTTGCTTATAGATAGTACAAAACAAAGGCTATAATATGAGAGGAACAAGCAATTATTACACACACATGCTTTGAAAATATTTAAATTATAGATCTTAACTATGTTTACGAAATATAGTATATATAATAAAAATATATTAATAATTAATTTATTAAAATAAACTTGTTTGAAGTATATATTAATTTGTTCTTAAGATATATAATACTTAGAGCAGTGTAAATGTATACAAGGTTTCAAAGGTTCAATGTTAATCAATTATATTTATATGAATATGAGTAATGTTTCTACAAGAAACAGTTACACTTTTCAATTATAAATAATATAAAAATTAAATTAAACAGTAAAATATTAAGTTTTTGTTCTTGATATAAAATGTAACATCATTAAAAATATTAATTAAATAACCTAATAAAATAGGTTGAAACATCAATTTGTTTCATTTTTTTTAAATCACATGCATGTTTAATTGATCAAGAAATAATAAGAAAATAGATACAATATTATCACGTTAACCAAACTAGGTTTAGAAATTTTGTAATATTCTGGATATTATAGAAACTTTTATATTATATTTAAATATAAATTAAAATACTGCGGAGTATGAACTTTATATCTTTAGTACAGGTATTTGTGTTAAATACAGATATTTAAATAAATAATTATTATTTTCAGGCTTTTATATTTTGGATTAACGAAACTAAAGAATATGATGAATCATATTATACAGACTTCAAAGCAAGATTCAGAGAGGATCTTATTGCTGACATAATGGAATTAATAGATATAGCTAATTATTTCGTTGTTGATCAGTTGGTAAAGGACCTCAAAAAAATCATTATCCAGTATCATCTTAACCCAAATAATGCTTTATATTTATGGCTTCATGTAAGAAACCAACCAATGATGAAGGATTTACGAGACTTGAGTTTTGCTTTATGTTTAGAAAGATTTGATAAATTACCTTCATCTGAACTTTTGGATCTATCATATGAAGACTTTATGGAATTAATTGGAAATGTAAACTTGCAAAGTGAAAAAAATTTCATAGAAAAGATTATGATGGATTGGCATTATAAGAATATAACTGAATATACAAGATTTGGTATATTCTTAGATAATTTTTTTCAAATCATGTATCTTATTCTTAAAGGTATGTTAGTACCAAATATATTACAAAATTGTATATTTTATTTTCTGAAAGATTGATTGATGATCATATCTTGAATAGTTTATCAAATGAAGTATACAATACAATATACGGAATGAAATATAAAATACAGATTTCCTAAATAATTTGAATTATATTTCAGTTCTACAGGTTATAAAAGAAACCTATATTTATAAATGAAAATATATATTTAATTTATGAATGTACTTTATAACATAAACTAAATTGTATACTTAAAATAATATCTCTCCAGAATAATGTATCAATGGTTAATCTCTAATTATAAAGATTGGCTTTAATTATTATACAGTGATTAAAATATTTTTATAACAATTTTCTTATAGACAAGGATTACAAAGATGTACTACAATGTAATGTGAATTACAGAATTGATGATAAAGATGAAGGTCAAAATCTTATTTTATACATTTGGAATGGAATATCTGTGACTGAGACTGTAATAGAATTGCCATTTGAAAATGAAAAAAAATTAAATGGAACTAAAGTTCTTTTTCGAGGTCAGTATTCTTATAGTATAAGATTTAAAACTTAAAAATATATGGTTTTTTGGAGAAATTGTTAATTAAACTAAAATAGTCTAATCATACCATTTAATTTAAAATAAAATTGAATATTATACATTCAACTTTTTTGCAAACTAATTTTTTTATATATTTCTTTTAAAATTTGTTTTATTTAGGTTTTGACATGTATTTAATTGGAGGACAATTTGAATATAGAGAATTTAATACTGACATATGGAGATATTCATTTTTAACAAAAGAATGGTATTATGTAACAAGGTAAACATAAATGT
>JABFQC010003011.1:0-14888 GCA_022817085.1 Psilanteris sp. ZL-2020
CGTGTGTATTATGTTGTTTCTTTTCATTGTTGTTTTTTTTTTATTTTAATTTTTTTTTTATATTTTTTATGTTTTTTTATGTTTTTTTTTTGGTTGTTTTTTTTTTTTTTTTTTTTTTTTTTTTTTTTTTTTTTTTTCTTCTTTTTTTTGAAACTATTTTTCGCCAACTGATGAAGCTTATGTTGTAATATAAGCAACTGACTTTTGATATTACGTGAACCGAATCCAGAACAAGAAAAACTCAACAGGTTATTTTTTTAAATCAAAACACAGTATCAAAATTATTTGTAACTTTAATTATACGTAACAAGCAATTATAAATGTGTAAACGTAAAGGCGACACATTATTGATACGGAATTAATACGCGTTTCTAAAACTCAAGCATTATTATGAAATTCCGTAGTTAAAATTATGAATGGTATATTTACATTTGAGCAATGTTAAATTCCCATCGAGACGACGAGTGCGTTGCAAAATATTAAATTTACATTAAAAATCTAACCTAAAAGTACGTTCTTAACATTGAAGGAATTTTAAATTTACATTGGTAATACAATATTAGCATTGACTCTGTGTGCCGTGAAAATGCTCAACTTTAACATTAAGCCGATGTAATTATTCTAAGCGCCATTATTTGTCAAGTTTGCTGCCCGATCCGACGAGCTGGCCGTCCGCGACGCAGCTTTTTCCACCGTGAAGAAGTTTTCATTCCAGCCGGTTGCATCGCGTCGGCAATTATTAAAGCCGTTAAACACTTCGTTTTACGAAATACAATACATAATTTGTACTCGACGGTGTTTTCGTGAGCAGTGCTGCTAACGTGTTATTCAAATGCGATTTATTTTGGTTGGGCTTAATTTAATAGCTTTTCAATGTTTGATTTAATTTAATGACGCGGTTTTAATGAAAACTCTTGTTTTGTATTACACGATGCAATTTTATTCTTGAAAGCAGAGCAATTGGAAAGTGCGATATTGACCATGATCATGCACACGACCCACAAATTGTGTGATTTTATGGGTTACGTTTACAGGCGGCTTGGCGTAATTCAGTGGAATCATGTCGAAAACGTGTACCATTCCATCTCACGATATCTTTCAAACGGACAAATTATATTACATTTATTTCTGAACTTTTTATTCGACAATTTAACAATTTCACCATACGACGCCTTATCGCGAGTATAACGTTTGTATTTTATATTTGTGTTAGATTTGTTCTTATAATATTTTATTTACACGGAGAAAAAAAGTATTAAAAATCAGTCATCAAAATAGCAAATATGTGACAGTGATGTTCAATATTGAAATAATACATAAAATATCAGAAATTTTAACAAAAATACGCGTCATTTTTATTAATTTTATATGTATTATTTCAAAATATAACACATTTGATATTTTATGGATAATTTTTAATACTTCTTTTTCTCCGTGTATGCCTAATATTTAGAAGCTATTATATTTTACAATTTATAATATAATTTATCAGGTGTTTATGTTTATTTAGTTGTTCTTATTATTGTTATTTTTTTATACGTGACTGTAACACGGTGAACAAATGCAGATATTAAATATTCAAAATTAATGATCACCTGCTCATATATTATTCGGTATTATTATTAATACTTACATACAATAATAGCATTATTGTAATTAATTTATTATTATATTATTAAATTACATTATTATTATTATTATACTATATAATAAACGATTCCGTCGTAAATGCTTATCAAAAGATGAAATAGAGAAAGCTGATTATTATTTGATAATTAATGTATAGTACAATTCATTATAATGTAATTTTGTAAACTTTGTAGGATTCGGGAATAATTTCATAATAATTTGATCATCATAATTGATTTTTCGCTTTAGACAATTTTTAACCATATTTGAATATTGAACAACACGATTTTGTTATCAGATGTATTTGTCATAGATGGGAATAATTTAAATCCCGAGAAATGTGTTTTCATTCATTATTAAATGAAATGCCGAATTTGTAATTTCTATCAAGGTGAAAAAGTTGATACCGATTAAAATTTGAGTACATTTACCACAAAAAAGTACTTTTAGTTCCTTATACGCTTATTACAATAACTCGACAGTTATTTAAATAACTATCAATGTTGAAATATACAATTAAAGGCCAATGTAATAGGTTTTGCTTTGATTCAATACAAACAAGAATTATTATTACATTATAATAATTAAATATATATATTTTATATATTTATTATATGAAGTTAAATTTGTCTGTTTTTCATTTTAATATAAATCAAATTATTATTATTGAATTTATAATAATTTGATTTATAAATATATATATTTTAATAGTAATTATTTATTATATGCAATTCCAACAAGATTATTATATCTAGCTCATGACTCATGAAATTGTCTCCATACAAATTCTTCTTGCAAATATAATATAATTAAAACAATAATTTATGATTTTTTTTTTTTTGCTAAAATTGCTGAACCATAATATCTACAGTATTTTTGACCAAACATGTTCCAAAATTCTGAATACCAAAAGTGTTGAGATTAAGATTTTATTTATACAGCAAATGTAAATGAGCCAGCATAGAATGTCTAAACGACCTAGAGAAGGTCCAATGTAGGAGTTGGACAGGAGTTTGGCAGCTTGAAATAAAATTTATGGAATGCTATGACATTTCGGACGAAGATGACGCGCCATCGAGAATATCGCACGAATTCAGCAGCGTACGGCTGTGCGTACGGAGTTCGCATCTTTTATGCACACGTATGTCCTTAAGTCAAGGCTCGTCAATGGGTCATATCGCGGAGAAATTTATTGATCAAAACTTTCTCCGACGACCTTGCTCATTTTCGACTGTAATAAGCATTCCATGCTTACTACTCTTACATCAACATTGCGTGGATGTCTTCATAAGAATTACACGATCGGTTTTTGCTAGACGACCATATGTACTTATTTACAAAGTTTCGTGCTAGACATATAATTTATTACGTATGGACAGATTTATCGTAGAAAGTTGTTGATAATTCAAAGTAAGTAAAGTGATTTGCTTGATGATGCAAAAAATTATTACAATCTGTAACTATGTTGCATACGTCGATTTGATATTGACAGAATTGTATCGAACTAAAGCCATTTCAGACACGTAACTGAGTCAGCATAAAAGTGCTCACAAATGTTCATTTCGTTTTGATAAAGTTTTCAAATACTTGTATAAGTCAATCAGTATTTAAAGTGCACGTTATATCACACGCAAATATAGTCAAAAAATATGCGGACTTTTGCATTGGATATATCAAATGTGGATATTATTTTAACGCAGATGCAAATTTATTTATTTTTTATTCATTTTGTTTTTTATTTTTTTCATACACCGTATAGCTGAAGTCAGGCATTTATTGTGTGCATTTTTGTGTAATGAATGTATTTCCTATTTGCAAAATTTTGTATTTAAAATAAACGTGATATATAATATATATTGTAAAGTTTTAAACATTAATAATAAAACTAGTTGATAAGTGAAAGAGTGATTTAAGATTTCCATTGAATTTTATGTAATTTAAAGCAGATTTTATCTTCTACATTTCCCTGTATAAAGACGTGTATCAAATAAAAAATATTCATTAAATTATGTCACTTTCTCTTATGTAGTTATTATATGACGGATATTAAACGTCCATATTTTGATTGAACTTGAAAATTTAATTACGTAATTAGTTTGGAAATATTCTATATTAAAATTTAAAACAGAAGTACATTACTTTATTCGAATATTGAAATAAAATTATTAATAATAGGAATAAACTGTATTTGTACAAAGAAAAAAGAACTGTTTTAAAAATGACTACCAATTATATGGAACGATCTTTATTAATAAACAAATGTTAACAAACGTCACAAAATTTCTAAAGTATTTCTTTCGAAGTATATTAATTAGTAAATGTTCAAATCTGTAAAAACAGTCATTATAATCGATATTCAAATGAATTATAATGGAGGTCAAGTAAAGTCTATTTCTAAATAATTGTTGTTTTTAATGCTTGTCAAGATCAACTTGAAAAAGATGTACATAATTTTTAAAACCCGAATTAATAAAATCGAAAAAAATATTTATTTTTCGTATAATAGATAAACATAATTATTAATGAAAATAATTAATTTAATTTGCATTGTACTGCATCCACAAAAAATAGTTGACTTTGTGAGCACGATATGTAATTTGCATAAAATGAATATTTTAATTTAACTTCTACATTTAAAAACTTAATTTACTGAAAGATACGAATATTTGTATAAACTTGATGAGCCGCGACTTTAAGATATATGAAAATTCATTAGAAAAGTATTTTGTTGCCATGGATCTTGAAACACATGTGTTTTAATAACTGTATCTAATTGCATATGATCGATGTCATAATTTTGCTTCTCTCAGTCTTTGTATTCAATTACTCGTTGGCATATATTTGATGACGAGTCGTTTCAAGGCATCCGTTAAGAACAGTCATATTGGTTTAAATAATGCAAAATTGCTTCGTATAGAGATGTTCCACCGATACAATGCTATTTGTTTTAATATCTTTGAATATAATCTGTTATTTATTTATTTTTTTCTTGACTATTCAATCAAAATAAATAACTGTTATTATCACTAGTTGGTTGCAAGGAAAGTCCGAGCAATTCAGTATATATCGTTATACTGATCACGTGATTTAATTTACCGCGATCTTCATTAATAAAAACTGCATACGTATCTGACACCAAACTATTCGGTTTAAAAAAATTTGACAGATAAAATGTCCTACGCTAAACCATTAAAAAAATTAAGTCGTTTATCTGTTGAAAGGATCGCAAAATTATTCAACCTTTAGCAAAGAAAAAGTTGAAGGTTAAAAACGCCGAAACTAGAGCATCAAGATTCACACAAAATGCATCATCTTGTCGAAGAGTATGGGTTTACACTAGAGAGAAACGAGTGATGTAATTGCATCATGGCGAGACGTTACGCATATGGTACCGGTGTCGCCGCTTATTTTTTTCTTTTTTTTTTCTTTTCAATTCGTTATGAAACATATCGGGACGCTGGCGCCGCCGAATTCCTGCCTTGGCATGGACCGGCTTTTGGCATTTTCTTCCGAACGAAATTCATTTTGCAGCGATGTGTTAAGCAAATTTTCCATCCAATGCAAGTTGTAAACGTAAACATCGACAACCTTTTATTTTTTCGCAAAATATTGCCGTTACGAAACAGTCCAAAATAACTGCAGAGAAAGTTACGGCGCTGATATTGTGATATTGATTCCCAATATTGCTAAAAAGGAAGTTTATTTTGCACATTGGTTGTCAAAACGAAACACATGATTAATATTTCATTCCATGAAAAATTAAATTAAATGTATCATGGGATTTGTTTAATTTGGTCGTTGGTAATAAAATAACTGACGTTTGATAATTTAAACGTTAGTCGGATTGGTGTTTAATAATTATATAAAATACATATATAAAAATACGTCAAAAGTCGAAATAATAAATACAATTTTTAAATCATCTTTGTAGATATTACAGTTACATTTCAATGAATCAATTATTTTTTTTAAAATCCGTGTATAGTAGTAGTTATTTTGATTAAATTTTAAATTTGTTTTAAAAAACTGAGATTAAAAAAAATAAAAGAATCTAAATACTTCTTCAGACAATATAACTTAATAGTAATAGAAAAACATGTTCTATAAAATGTATTGTTAAAATTCTAATCGCGTCTTATTTTGAACACAACAAATTATAAATTTATAAAATAATATTACTAAAAAAAAAGAAACTAGGTTATTGAACCAAGCAAGGTCTATGTTTGAAAGAGGTCTTGTGTTGAATAATAAGGTTATTTTTAAGAACGATCGGACAATAAAGTCAAATTTAAAAAGAAAGTGAAATTTGATTCGTTCCTTTTTTGCGAGCGACGTGTACACGATGAGCCGTCGTTGTGTTTTGATAGTTACATTGCAATATATTTAAAGGAAGTATAAGCTTTTAACCTCGAGAATAGAGAGTTGTGCATTAGATCGAGTATCATGAGTTGTTTTAAAAACTAGTAATCCTCACTCGAAAACCGATACATCTACTAAACAGGCCGTGTCCTTATGCAAGGTCAATAGAACAATCGGTTTTCTATCAATGTAGTTATGCTTGTTTGGATGTCCTTTAAATGCAAAGAAACAATTGATTTTATAAAAAAAAAATCAATTTTACGTTACCGGCGTTGCATAAGCTTAACGTATTTAATCTCGCAAGTTACCACAAGAAAAAAAATTAAAAATTTGCTATATAAAATAAGACAATTTACTAAATAGTACATATTATACAGTAAAATATTAATAAGAAAAATTAGGATAATTGTAATGTCACATTTTAAAATTGTCTATAAATAATTTTATGATGCATTTCAATTTTGTTATATATTACTATAAAAATTATATTAAAAATGTAGCCTCAATAAATTAATTTTCTTAATTCTTTTTATAAACACATTACAATTACACTGAGAAAACGAAATTGTAAGGAGAACCATGTACATCGTTCGTGGTACAATGTCATATTGTAAAACTCTTACAAATTCAAATAGTAATTATGCGGGCCAATGAGATGACAACATTCAGTTGTTTCAACCAATTGGAAGCCTCGAAGTGTTACAATGTAAATTGTATAATTTCATTTTTTCAGTGTATACACTGAAAGAAATAATCCTGTAAATTTTACCATACTATATTGTAAACATGGGATAAAGGGGAAAAAATGTAAACAAATATGATAAATTATAGTTAAAACTTGAATAAATGTGATAAAAATTACCATACAATCTGATAAAAATAATAATATTTTCAGGTATTTATTTACATTTTTTTTCCTTTATCCGATGTTTACAATATTATCTGGTAAAGTTTGCAGGATTATTTCTTTCAATGTATTAAGTAAAAATAATATATATTGCAAATATATTTCTCGCTTATGCTAAACATTTTTTACCGCAATTTGCAATACAATTTGAAATTTGAAAACACACACACGGTTTCCTTTATTTTATAATAAAACTTGAATTATACATTATTCTTCGCGTTTTTTCAAAGACGCTCGGGCTATCTCCGTAAATACAACAATTACTCTTTAACTGCCGAGGGAATTGCAGGATACAGTATACGTCGGTCTCCTTTAAGTACATAATTATTGTAAACGCCAACATAAACAATTATACGTAAAATCAATGAATCCGCTCAAATCGTTCATTTCATGCTGTGCCTTCCTTACAAAACGAATTCGCTAATTATACACGTGTTGTTTCTTGAAAAGCAATCAACGGATTATTCTTTGAGCCGACGCGAACGAGCGTATATACGAATGTACGCGCCTTGCGAGGCAAATTAAGCCGGGCTAATTTGATTCCCTTGTTTTTTCGGCCGACATCCCTCTTTCGTTCCTACAGCGAGGTTCGCCTTCGCCGGATGACAAGCCGTAAATCGTTATCATTCATCTGCGCGCGTTATTCCATGGAATCCCAAACATTTATTGCCGAATTTGAAATCGGCTGCCGATTTTAGAATCCACGGGTAATCAAACGAAAGGTTTGCTCACCTTGATGCATCAGCCTTCATCAAGCCAATGATCATTATGTGTTTATTCCTGCAACGGAATTATGTAATTGCGGTGTATTTGGACGATAGTCTAAAAAGTGGCCATGTCCTCGAATTCGACTGTTTCTCTTATCTTTCTTATTTAAGTTATAACACTACTTTAATTATAACGCATTGTTTCGGTCATTTAATAAAGTGAGGACATTATTCTGTTCAGAACTGAGCATTGAGAAATTTCTATTATATGCTCGGCAAATGTTGCAACTGTAATTAATGATAGCGTTAGTTTAGTTCTTTTTTTGTTCTAATTCAAGTTTGTTTAATACTCGAATAAACATAACAACTCGATGATATTTAAGACGTATCAATATTACCGATGTCTCAAGTTTATTGTCTCATTTTATTTATATGCTAATGTTTTGCACCGGATTGTGAAGCTTCGAAATAAATTTCCTTACAATAACCAAAAAAAGACGTCAAATAATTTCATAAGTCAATACATAACTAATTATTTAAATTGTTTAAATTGTGTAATTGAATTATCAACAATTTGACACTTTCATATAACTTATAATGCTGAATTCAACGAACTGCGTTTAGGAAAATAGAAATAATTTTATTCGGTAAAGTTTCTTTTTTTGTGATAGCGATTACAGCGGTTAATTGTAATAATTTTTAAAATATAATTTATTAACATCGATTGATCTTAAAATCAAATTAAACGTGTTGATTAAATACAATTTCAAGATTCGTTGAAATTCAACATTTGGGACTTGACACGTGTTTTATTTAAGTATATCTCTAGTGGGTCATTTTAATTTCATTTGAAAGGTCGAATCAAGATGAAAAGTATATATTGACTTTAATAGAAGTGTAGATGTTATATCAATGCTACTGTCCCAAACTGGATGGTATTGTAATATATTTTTCGTACATTTCAATGTAAACAAAACGTTAAGTATCTTAAAATTTTATTTGAATTAATGAACATGAGTACACACTTAGAGTTAAAGTTTAACTACAAACTATTATAAATATTAGCGTCAAAAACAAACGAATACTTGATATTACGATGAAATAGAATTTGATTTTGCGAAGGTCGAAAATAGTGAAGATGCCTCTCTCTCTCGTTGTACTGGCTTTTCAAATATACTGATAAACGAACGATACCATTAATTTGTGCAAATCTGTCGCGACATTGATAATTGTGAATGATAGATGCCATGCCAATGCCAAAGCCAAGGCTGAGGTCTTGGTTAAATCGTAATTTTATACTAAACACATTCCGAAATATTACCTTACCTCATCGTAATGAGGAAGTTACTGTATAGAAACAAATAACATTAAACTTTAGCGGTGTACTTTAAATGAAAGATCAGTTATTCACTTTTTATTCCCAAATTCTCAGCTTAACAATTCAAAAAAATGTCTTTTTATAAACGGAAGTTGAATAACAAATGTACCGAAAAATAACCTTTTAATATTACATTTCTTAAGAGTATAATTATATATATATTTATATATATATAAATAATTATAAACATAAAACTCAAAGTTTTAATTACATTTATTAATTACATTTTCTTCAATTTAATTTGTATAACCTGAAAACTAAAGTGAAAATATATTATTTCACTCAAAGGTAAAAAGTGTAAGTGCGGTAAAGGTGATTGTATAAGAATCGTTAAAATATAGCCGACTATTATTATGGAAAATCGTATCTGCAAAAAAAAAAATAAAAATTGTTTACGGTTTAAATGCAGCGTACCATAAATATAAGAATAATTTATAGGGATATTTTAATCGCCTAAGTTATTACTTGGTATTAAAGTGGTAGGGCTTGTAAAATGCCAATTCCGCGTTCCGGAATACTGTACGAAAAGAAGACGCCGCGCGTAAAAGCCGATCTTTTCCTACGTAACACGTACTCGAAGCGTCTTCCCGATACGTTGGTAAATTAATCTTCTATTCTCATATGATTGGATACACGTGTGTCAAGATAACCCATCATAGGAGAAAACTCATCATGAACTACTTCAAACAAGTAACAACGGCTGTACATGCATTAATAAGAATATCACTATTAATATATTATATACGTTTGTTGCGTCAAACGCTACATTATGAAAACATGCAGAAATGGCTTTAGAAATGGCACGCCGAAGGAAAAATTATAGTGATCGTGGGATGGTTTGCTCCTTAATGTACATTTTTAATAATAAATCGAATATAGGTATTGTTATTCTATAAATAATAATGTTCATTGCAGGATGTAAAAATAGATGTTATAAATGCAAATTAGTCCTGCTTTTGTTATAAAATATACTAAATTTGCATTATTTTTTTTCAGTGCATTCTTGAAAATTGGCAATATAAATAACAAACTGATTCACATGCATAAAATTGTTAAAGTATAAAACACAATTTTGGCATACAAATTTGTTATGTAATTTCTTTTACCATTAAAGTTTTTTTAAATAATAAAATTCTGAAAGCTACAATTTGAATAAATTCTAATGGCTTTGTTCGTTTTTCATATTTTAACAATTTAATGGGATTAATATGTTGTATCTTTAAATATCTTTGTTCGACATTCTGGAAAACTATAAATACTTCTGATTTGCATACATATAATGCGTGTGAGTGACCTGTTATAATTTATATTATAATAGAAATGATCATATTCTGGATCCACAGAATACGTATTTATTACTAAAATCATTACTCAAATTAATAATTACTTATTTGTTTACCCTTTAAATAAATTGTTATTTTTTTCAAAATCTATACGAAAGTATGTATTTATATGTAAAAAATTGGAACACTGAGAAAAATTTCTATTAAAAATTACCCTGCCAAAACAGTACTTTGATGCGATGTTTGTCAACAAAGCACAGTAAACATATAGGGAAATCGAAGTAATGTTTACGATATTTAGGAGTAATTTTTACGTGTTGACAAACATCTCATCAGAATACTGTTTTGGCACAGTAATTTTTAATGGAAATTTTTCTAAATGTAAAGTCGTTCCTTACATCAGAAGATTATTAGTTACATTCTTAACATTCTTTGGTAAACATTTTTTCCTCAGTATAAATTATCAAAATCATCAAAGTACTACAAACAAAAATAACTATAATTAGTACATTTGTTTATTAGAAAACTTGTCTATATTAGATAATTAAGATTTCATCTTCGGCTTTAACGTTCCCAAATCCGTGCATTGAGTTGTAGCTAACGTAAAACAATAAGAATTAAACAAAGTTTCGTGACGGCACGTCGCTGATTACGTGAATTAACTTGAATATCTCGTTGACGAATAAACACGACAATTCATTGCGCATCGCAAACGCTTCAATTTTCTTTGTCGCATTCAATACTCGAATCGAATCCCACCGTCTGGATGTTCTCCTCGCCGATTCGCAAAATGCTTTTGGCGTTTTTGCGAGATTCCGAACTGCCCCGGCAAGGAATACAGGTTAATAAATTTCACGCAACGTGAGTCACACGCGCGTGCATTTTTCAGCGGCGACCTTTGTATTTTTTTTCTAGCGTGCAATTCCACGCATGTCGCCGATTCAATTTACTTTTGCTGCCGCGGATAAAAAGACAAAGCAAATCAGCGTAATCGCGGAGTGCCACTGTCGCCGCTTCAGACAGATTTTGTTTCCAACACTTCCTTCTGAGTACTTTTCGTCTGCCAATGGAATGTCTTTGTCTCGCATATATTTAAACACACAATTTGCCAAGAGCTTTACAGTTCCGTTCTATTGTTGCTTAATGAATGCTTTGCGGTGCGTTGAACTTGATTGTTTATTCTGGAACGATCGGACGGTTTTAAATTCTTTAACACTGTGATCCCGTGATACAACGGTGTTACTTTTGTCTCACGATGGTCGTGCAATTCTATGGTTTCGACGACAGATCGATGCATCGATTTTTAGTCACATTTTCATAATGTTCAATTCACTTCGTAAAGTCAATGCTATTTCACTGGTAAAAAAAATATAATACACGTGTCTTATTTTAGACACAAAATGACTTAATTAAGACCCAAAAGTGTGTTAATTTAATGCACTATATTTTGTGTAAAGACAGCTGGAGACTTAAATAAGTCACTTTGAGTCTTAAAAAAGTAACATCTACAGTTTTTAGCAGTGTTGTTTATCCTTATTTAATTAATTTTTTAAGCAAAATTTACGAACTTTTTTACTCATATAGTGACGTATTATAACGACTTAAAACTGTACAAAATTATATGAATTATAATATATATAAACTAGATAATACAAATAATAATAATAATAATAATAATAATAAAATATAGAAATGTAATAAAATATTTAATGGTATCACTATTTTATAGAATATTGTCTAATTATTGATTAAGTATTTTAATAAGATAATTATTTTGGAAAGTTTTTAATTTACAAAAGTTTATATGATTTCCTAAAATATGATATTATTCACTTTAATTTAGCATTAATGGCGTTACTCTCAATACTGTTTTTTAAATATTTCTTTTTCCTAAAACAATATTTATATTCTTATAGAAAGCATAACAATTATATTGAAAGAGTTGTCACGTCTCTAAAGAAAGAACAACGCGAAATCTGCATGGATGCGCGACAGCATGAAATATTTATATAAACCATGCCATTTAGTAACTTAACATACATTGTGCTAAATATTACGCATTTTAATTTACCGTGGCACGTGGAATTACCAATCTTTAAATTTTAAACTAAATGAAAATAAATAAATACATTCAAAGCGTATAAACATTTCATTAATTGACTTCATTATTCCAATGTAATGATAATTGAATTATATTACTTGCAACTATTAATTTTCATGTAACTTTTTCAATGCGTATTAAATTTTAGATATTTCCTATCAATTTTAATATGCATGAATTTGCATTTTTAATTTATGTATTACATTGATTTTAACAGATCTCCTTATAATGAACTTCCACGACTTTTGCAATAAATTTAGCGCAAATTTTTTATATTAATATTTTACTTAGATATCATATCGATGATATAAGATTACGTTGTCGTATTATGAAATTTTTTATGTACATATTATATACATACATTAAGGTATGTAATTTACATACGATTTAGATGAAACGAAAAGGGCTACTTGTTTAAATTTGCAATATTATTCGATTACGTAATATTATGAATGTATTTCTTTAAGTTAATACGTGATTAATAATAAAATTTATAAATTTTACTCTTAACCTGTTACAGATATAATTTAAACCGAATTGATTGCTAATTTTTGGAAAAATGATAACGTCGTGAATAATATTATTCGCATTGAATATTTGTACAAAATATTTTACGTTTTTAATCAGAGACTACGTATTTTAAAAACCCTAATGAACATACAACGCTAATTTAGTACATCGTAAAAAGCTCGAATACATATTATCAATCAAAATTATATAATATTAGCGATTCAAATATTTATTATTATGTAAATGTATGGTTTACGCTAAGAATAAATTGTAACTTATATTTTGCGTAAATTAATATATTCGTACATTAGAAATACATAAATTTTATTCATACTGAAGTCGATCGATTTTTCATGAGCAAAATATCAAAAAATTTCATCACGCAGAAACATGCAATCGGCATTTTGCGATTGTACTTAATAAAATGAATATTTATACTCGATACTAATGATTTCCCTTTATTCGGCCAATTGTGCTCTATTTCAATCGTATACAAATTATGTATTTAGCATGCAAATAAATAAATATTCATATTTTGGAATACGATTATATGATCGCGTTTGTAACTCTTATCATTATATTTGTTTTACCAGTGATCTGGTACATAAATCCATTTTTTGCAACTTATATATATGAACGCGGCTTCGTGTAGCTTGATAAGTAAAAGTTAGTTTTGAATAAGATTATTGATTAATAAACGGCAAATACATAAGCGTTGCCACTTCGTAAATCCTAATAAACGGCGAAAAAATGCAAATCGTTTAGTTCGTAAAATTACGTAAAATTTGATAATCATAGTCAGTCGCTGGTCGCAACGCTTTAATCCAGTTTGGTTAGCGTTTATACCGGGATAATTCAATTTTGCACTCACGGCAAGCACTTCCTAATTTACGCGCGCGATTCTGCACCTCGCAAAGCGCTGCGCCCAACTGATCCCGCGCGATCAATTATTTCGCGCGTCAATATTTATGTTAATCACTTTTACGACCGCCATTAGTATATATTTGTATATAAATTCATTCCCCTCGCTCAACGTTTTAATTAATTCCGCGTTCAAGCGGTTTCCGATACAAACGAGATAAGATAAGATTCGCCTCGATCAAGTGTAAATCGCAAGTTTGAGTTACAGTGAATATTGAGCGTGTCAAGACTGATTATCCTAATGTTTAGAGTGAAAGTAAGTTGCAAGTCGTCGTTGAGACTTATGTCTTTGAAACGACATAGTCGATTTCACGAGAAAATGAAACGTTGAAGATTTCTTTTGTGGATGCTTCTCTTCCGAGTCTCGCGTTACTCAGAAGACGTAACAGTAGAAAATCGGAAATATTTCTTAGCGTGCAAGTCGGAAGCCGCCCCCTTTCATCATTGAGTTTAGCAGCGTTACTTCGAGCCTTATAAAATCGTCTTCGTTTTGTTTTTACGTTTGCGACCGCGTAACATTATTTCCATCGTGAATGGTTCACACGAAGTTTGATGTTGCGACTGACTGTCGGCGTTGACGCGGTGCGAAAATGATTGATAAGACTTTTAGTTATCAAAAATAATTTTTATATATAGACGCAGAGAAAAGTTTTGTTGATTTAACCAAAATTTAGTTGAATATACATTTTTTGATATAATATAGTAATTTATATTCTGTACACTGAAAGAAATAATCCTGCAAATTTTACCATACTATATTGTAAACATGGGATAAAGGAAAAAGAATGTAAACATATGATAAATTATGGTTAAAACTTCAATAAATGTGATAAAAATTACCATACAATTTGATATAAATAATAATATTTTCAGGTATTTATTTACATTTTTTCCCTTTATCCGAAGTTTACAATATTGTCTGGTAAAGTTTGCAATATTATTTCTTTCAGTGTAAATAATGTCTATTACACTCAGAAAAATGTTTGGTTGAATTGATCATATTTTGGTAAATTCAGTCATATTATATGGTTAATATACGTTCAAACCTATATTTAGTTGAATGAACCAAATAATTCGTTAAAAACGGAATATA
>JABFQC010003012.1:0-14886 GCA_022817085.1 Psilanteris sp. ZL-2020
CTCAACGTCATATAGTTTATTTATTTTATGATTCCGCGACAAGAAAAACCATAGTAAATCCAGTCATAATGATTTCGCTAAACTTTTCCACCTGTTTTTTTTTAATCTCTTGAAAATCAAAATTAAATAACGAAACATAATTGAGTTATGTAATCGAACTAACAAAAATGCCAAGAATTTTCAAAATTTCAACCCTATATAATATATAATAAAATAATATAATTTTCATATGCAATATTTATAATTTAATTTTACAATATAAAGTAATTTTATTTTAAAATAAAATATAAATGTCATTTATTAAGATTTTAAATAAACATCAATAGGTACGCTGCTAACATAAATATCATGAAAGTTTCTTAATTAAAGACATCGATATCTTAAACAATTTGTCCTAACAAATTTGCACAAGTCTCTTAAAGTAAGACACACAAACCGTAAGTGTTTGATATTAACAATTTTTTAATTTTTCCTGTCATATATAGATATCACAATTTTGTATATAATATAATAAATATAATATTTTTTTAATTAGTATATTTTAGCATTTTATTGAATATAACTTTCTAAAATAAGTTAAACAAAACATCTTAATAATTGTTGATAAAATATATAAGTAGATGATATAAGAAAATTAAAAATTAATATAATATTAACTATTTTATGACGAGCGAACTTAAATATATTAATTATTTAATTTTTATGATGTTAAATTAATATTAATAATATTATATTAATTCTGTTCATTATTGATAATAATAAGATATTACGTTAGTATATTGATATAAAAAAATTAGTTTAACTATTATAATTGTTTTAATTTCAAATTTAAAAAATAATTAAATTGAAGTCAAAATTTACGAAACGAAGACAGGTATTTTAATATGTTTTATTTATATATACAGTTTAGTTTTATTTATATTTATATTAACATGAGTTAGTGTTAGCTTATATCAATAGTGAACAATATAGGTATACGCATTTTCATAATTGTATAATATATATATTGTGTGTTTTATAATTAACAAAATTATTATAAATTATACGCGTGTCTTTGGCTTCAAGACAGTCTTACAACATTGAAATACGTGTACGTTAAATCTACAGAAAAAACATAGGTTAGTAAGAAACTATTAATATTATATATGATCTACATATATAATTTATATATATAAATTAAAGAAATCATTCCAGTTTAATAGGGAATAATACATAACTTTTCATATTAATTTTATTTGTAAATAAAATATACTATGTCTCCTATCCAAAATTTAAAATATAACAGAAAACGTATTTTTATTGAATTTCTAAAAAAATTTAATTATAATTTATAATTTACATAATCTAAATTACAAACTCTTATAAAAATTCAAAAAAAGTCTAACTTCAAATTTGCTTTTATGAACTCTTTAATCATGATATTTTTTTTGTATTTCTCGAAATGCAATTTTTAAAACGGTTAAATCTATGTATTGCTAATTTTTATTCTCAAAAAGTAAAATATTGTATTCATAGGTTATATGATTATATGGTTTTATACATTTTATTCCGAGAAGAACTCGATATGCATTCATTTTGTTATATTATAACAACCGAGATTTGATCCGGTGTCTCAGAGTTAGAAGACTGAACCCTAACCGCGAAGCCATCACAACAACTATTTAAAGGTTATATATAAAACAGAAAAAAAATATAATATTAAATATTTTTTAAATCATATAAAATGAAAAAATCTCCGAAAATTGCATTTAAAATTTGAATTTTCATAAATATAAAAAAGTTATTTTATTAGGTTTAACACAGCATATATTTTAAGAAGAAATAACAACTGTCATTGCCAATTTTTGATTTCAGATAACTATACAGAGACTCTCATTAGTTTTCGATTTTATAATTTAAATAATACTCGATCAATAATATAGAATGTTTCTTTTAATATTTACCTAAACGTTTTGTTCCTTTTGAATGAGAACTTCCCGTTAAGAAACTATTCCATAAAATAATAAATAATAATAATAAAATAATAATATAGATAAATTCAATCTTCCGAGTTGTGCTTTTTTTGAACATATGATCTAAATTATATATTATTATATTAATTATTTTAAATATTAATTAATATTTACAATTATTGTTTCTTAATATTATAATAACAATATATATTATAAATAAACTCTTAAGATAAATCTGTAACAAATTTAAGTTCTAAATACAATCAAATGATGTTTGTTTATTCGTAAAATATTAATTTTTAATTTTAATTTAACTTAATTCGTTTTCATAAGAGTTTCACAATATTGTTTTATGATTCATAAATATCTCAAGTATCCATTTAACCAAATCCCACCAACTTGATGAGCTATTATCAATAAATCGTCCGTTAGCAGCTGCAGCTGCCAAATTAGCTGGGAAATTAATTTTGTGTCTCGCTATACTTTTCAAAACCAACGCTGCTACATATATAATAAAGTAAATGCTAAAATACAAAGGAAGATACCATAATTTTTTTCCAATATAATAATAAGAATACGGTCGTTTGCTTAACCGTTGATCATTCATTTCCGGCTTTTCTGTCGTTGAGTGATCATAATGATAATGATAGAGATGATGGTCGTCATTTATATGATGATCTGGGATGTGGTCAAACGTTATATCGTGATCGTCTGTAAAGGAAGAATGGTGGCCTGGATAATCATACGATGATGGAGGTTTTTCTTCATATAAACCATCGAAATTTGAAAAATCTTGATGGCCATCGAAAGTATGGTGGATGAAATCTGGAACCTTGAAACAGAAATTTAAACAATTTGTCATAAATAAGCACGTTTACAACATGTTTAATTAATCAAATACAAATTAAATTTTATTTTAATCTTGCAATTTAATTTAGTAGATCTTTAAAATATGACTTTAAGTAATACAGAGATCTTGATAAATGTTCATGTTTTGAATTAAAAAATATTCATGAAACATGAGAATAAACCAGACGATTTCCTTATTATATGTTTTAGTACTTAAATTAACTTTAAATGTATTTATTTTATTATTTTAATGCGCATGTCAAATAATACGTTTAATTATAAATTAGCGTATTCAAAACAAACATTACATAAAATTCAACAAAACGAATATTATTTTGACGCTAATTTATAATCCAAGTTAAACATTATGATTATTTTGAGTCGTTTTACTTTAATTTACAAATTTTACCCGCTACCTTTTCATCGTCACTATCACCATTCACCAAAGCTGGCTTTTGCGGTTTCGAATCTGAAGCAAAATCGGATGAAGAATAATCATACACCGATTCAGGAAATGCGACATCTGGTTTAGAAAATTCTCCCTTGGTACCAGTTGGTCCACGAACTTTCTTGCCAGTCTGGAATATGGATGGAGGCGTATACCTATCGTTGGACTTCTTCCTATAGGTCATAGAGTTCATCTGCGCCAATAGCTCTTTATCCAGAACAGAAGGTCTGGATGGGTAAAAAATGAACGTTATAAATATATAAAAATTGCTTATGATTTTAAGTTAAATAGTAAAATTACTTTTTAGAATTTGTATCATCGTCGTCAAAAAGACGGTAACCTTTGATCTCCGAAGCTAATTAATCAACTCCAAATTCTACTCACTTCTTAATCGTCGTATAATCAACAGCCTCTCCAGGCTGGAGATCTGGTATCTTTGGAGCAGGATAAATCGGCGAAATTGTAATTGGAATGTCCTGAGCACTCCTACCCTGGTTCTTCATTGAGACGTTGTCATCCTCTTTTTGTGTGGCTGGGCTAAACGATAAAACACATAATAAAACACCTGAATTGAACTTTGACCCTCAATCGAATCACATTCTACCTTGAATCAACTGGTACATCGGACTGCGATCCATATTTAGACACTCTGGAGTACGACAGAACTCCACTTGTTGGGATCAAGATAATTGTTGAAGCAATTAAAGTGACCAGCGTATGCCCCATCTTGGCGATACCGTGCAAATTTGCAAGTTGGAGTACAGTCGTGAATACGCTATATATATAAACTCATAACTGTACTCGGTGATGCGGCATGGTTAAGTGGTTGGCCAGGTAACGATAATTGTCTCAAACATTGCATTGTGTATTTATGGAATTAAGATCACGTTTGCGGGATCGCCTTTACATAAGACCCAATGAACACCCAGGATTCATTATAAATAATATTTATTCGACAATAATATAACATTATTTACAACATTTAAATTAATTAGCGACAATTGATTACCTAAATGTACCGAACTAGTCGTCCAAAATAATATCACTTTGGGCACAAATGAGCTTTCATACGCACTAAGAGTTGCTCTTAACATTCTAATTATCACAAAAAATGGTTACATTAATCACAATATGCGATCATTAAGACACGCCCAAACGTAATTTCGTTCTTTTACAAAACAAGCTCCAGGTCTACAGCGGAAAATCATATTTTTCGTTTACGGTGTGTGTTTGAAAATTTATCGTATAAAACGTGATTACGTATAAACGATATAAAAGTTGATACAAAAGATTCGATGAGGTTCGGTTTCTTAATTACTAATTGCAATGCGGTTGGTTTAATGATAATTTACGAATTTTATGATAAGAATTTGGAATTGACGATTATTACGTGTAGATAATTAAAGTTAAAGCGGCGAATAAATTAAACGTGAAATTAGCGAATTAAAAACAAGAGATAAACGTAAGTTAATTAATTTAGTAATTGTAGTAAGAATTACAATTTCTTTTATGTAAGCAATACTGTCAATTTTCTTATTTATTGTTAAAACACATTAATTATGATACGTTAAGTAATTATATACATATACTACAAATTGGATTATATATATAGAACTATAAAATAATTTCAACAACGTTACGTTTGATTTATAATAGAATTTTAACACGAACGTAAATTAATATTAATTATAATAATTGAACAATTTGTCGAGCAAAGCATACCTATAAGACCTAAATGTTTTATACGATAAGTTTTAGAACATAGATGTAGTTTAACGGGTATATATATATAAATAAATTTTCCTCGCTAGTAGTATTATACATTTTTCTAAGACAAAACAGATCTATTGTGAATGATTACGGATTGCAATGCAGATATATAATAAGTAAATACATATGTTTTTAATACAACTTAATTATACCTTACTAAATTGCATATCAACAAGTGTTATAGAAGTGACTGAATAATACCTATGTTTTTGTTTAAACAGCACGTAAAATTCGAAAAGGTATAATTTATCACGATCGATGACATTTAAACTTATGATGATATGTATATTACATCTAATTTCAAGTTTCACAATGGCTTTTCAAAAACCTGTGGAATTTTAAGCAAGGCTATCATACACAGCCAATTGTTCGAAGCTGTTAAAAATAATTAAATCGTTTATCTCAGTTTAACTGGAATGTAAGTAAAATCAACATTTTTTAAAGCCAGAAAGATATTTCGCTTGGTTAACAAACCCAGTCTACTAATTCATTTCTAATAGCATATGAGATATTAAAAGTAATTAGAGTTCTATCTAACTATACGCATAGATATCTCCATGATTTAAACTAACTATACAGATTATTGACGTTTTAAGGATACTTCTAAGAAAGTCCTTTGTATCAAATGATGAACGTTTTAAATAGTTCTATTTCTGCTACCAGATGACAGTAGTGATTTCCTCTCTATGAACTCATGCACTGCGTGACAAGTATTGCTATCAGATTGCTATCGAAAGAATCTGAGTATAATTGTTCATAAACTGATATATAAGTATATGAATTAGATAAAATTAATAGTTGTTAATTTCATGTATATTTATTGTTTCGTGTTTTTGTTCACTTCTAAAACACTAAACTAAATAGCGATCGCTTAAAACAAATGTAATTCATTCTCTTTCAAATTATTACATTTCTCTGTGTGGTCACATGCTTTACTATAAAAAGTAAAATACAATTTGTCAGTGTTACAGACAAATATATTTAACTAGGAAATATAATTGTTATTACTTATTGTTTTCTGTCAATGAATATTATTATATGAGCTTTTCAAACGATTTGCAAATATAATTAAAAATAAACAATAAACTGTTATTTTCCCGATTCAGTCCAATTTACTCAACATTATTAGTATCTGACTGATGTGTCAATGAAATATCTGGATGAACTACTTCCGGTGAATAATTGGTCATTCGACGATCGAATGTTGTATTATATAGAACCATAAATTGTACAACTGAAATTCTTCCCTATACTTATATCTGCCATCTTGTTTAAGAAAGTCATACCTATGTCAGGTCCCAGTTTGTCTTTTAACGTATGGAAATAAACACATTTAAAATGACACTCTTTAAATTGCATCAAATATTACTGAAAATAATTAAATACATTTTCGTCTGCTGGAATGTTATATGGAGTACAATTTTGGATTTAAAAGAGTATTTTGAACCACGTAACAGCAGTAATTATTTAAATTTACTACTTTGTAAAGATAATGGTCATTGAATTTCAAAAGTACTACTGCTATGTTGTTTTTATACGCCTCCAATCCTACCCTCATTTCTAAAAGTTTAATCTCCGTATTATAGCAGTCTGATTGACATATTCTTAAGAATAATTCAGCAGAGACATCTTTTGACAAGAAACTGAACTTTCTCAATGTAAGAATGTCACCAGAGAAACGTAATACGGTGAGAGGTCCTACGTCTCTGGTTGTATCCTGCCATTCGTAGGATTGCATATATGTATATATATCTAACCATAAAATAGTCAGCTTATCCGCGATATATCTTATGCTATTAGAAATCCCTTTGTATACATGCTTGCCATTAAATGATTCGTTGCAATTTTGAACGATGATTCCAACAGTTGAACAAATTATCTGATCGCCGCGTTATCGAGTTAATTATGTTTCGTCGACTTGTCGGTGCCGTCGGTTGACAGAATCCGCGGCGACTCGTCGTCTTCGAGCGCAGGATTTGATATGCCATTGAGTTCGTTAGTCTTAGTTAAATTGTCCGTTTTGCTCTCGCAGTCCCTTTTCAACTCGTCCGTTGTGACCTCGACTTTTTCAAGGTTACGGTCGTTATTGCTCTTCTCAAAATCATTCGCTTTGTCCTCGTTAATTTTATCCGACTTTTCGATGTCCTTCAAATTGTAAGCCTCTATTTCCTTCGCCTTCTTCTTATCAGTGCCGTTCTTATCGATCACCTTGTTGTTCTCCACGTCTGTATTTGGATGCTTCCCTTCGGCCTCCAAAGCCTGCTTCCTATGACGTTTCTTCAAGTACGTCATATTGAAGATGAAATACATGATACCGGTCACGAGAGTCATTCCCGCGTACATACGGTAGGTAGGACGTGTCCCGAAGGCTTTCATCAAGTATCCTCCAACGAGACTCCCGAAACCTTTGCCTGAAAATTAATTTGGATTATCCATCTGTTTTTTGGTGTCTTTTTTGTAAACGTTTTTATTTCCAATAAATCTACATTTAAAGAAATAATCCTACAAGTTTTACCACACTAAATAATAAACTTTCGCGAAGAAAAAATGATTAATAATTATTGCAAGTACGTTTTATTAAAACCCCAGTAACTCGCGGGCAAGTCATTATTTAACTTTATTATATATATAAGAATGTTATAGTTCGATGATATTGATTTATTCTTTTTTAAATTTTTTCTCACCGCGTGTATAAATTCATGCGGGGAGTATTGAAATAATGAAACAATTTTTGAAAGTGAGCATGAACATTCTCATCTGAACTTACACGCAGAAAAAACTAAACTTAGACAATTTCTGTTTATAACACTAATTTGGAGACATTACAGTAAAAATCTAAAAATTACTGTTTTTCCATGTAAAAATACAGTTTTTCAGACCAAAATTTCCTCCTATTTTTTAGTATAATGCTATTATAAACAGCAATTTTTTAAGTTTAATTTTGTGAGTGCATAAAAAGTAAATAAACTGTATGCATATATAATACATTTATAATAATTTAGTCATATAAACCTATTAGAGAATAGTTGTCAAATAAGGAATCGATTATTCAATCAATGTAACTAAAACAATACGAACTGGTCCCTTGTGTGTAACAAACTTTTTAAATGCGGTGTATATAGAAATGCATAAATATAGGAGCAGCCATTCATTTTTCTATTTTTATTCATCTTATGCCTGGCTATGTCTTGAACTAAGAATTGTATCAAATTGGCCCCTTGTATATGGCAATACCTATGTATTAGTGATTTATATATAAGCATATTCACAGGCGCAATAAATATTATTAAATTTTATTTTTAAACAATGCATTAAAGAACTATTAATTAAAAAAATATTACGTTATTATTAATTTAATAATCAATATTTAAAATTTTATGATTACACTGAGAGAAAAATGTATTGTCATGGTAAACATTTGATTATAGTTGCAATACTTTTAATTAGAGTTACTATATTTATGGTATTTCAAACCATATTTTTGTTCATGATATTTATAAATACTGTATTATTGGAATGAATATCTAATATGGTTAATCTTCATTCTAACTATCAATCATTGTATTCATGAGTATACAAATAGTTACTGTGACTATATAACAATTTTAAGAAAACTGTTTAAAAATGTTATTAAAGGTTATACGTTTGACGTCAGTTTATTGAAATGGACCAAATAATTGAAGTATTTTTTTTATTCCTTCTTGAGTTTTTAATTTATTTTAAGTAATTTCATATGGATTATTTACATATTTTTGTTCCTATATATAACCTAAATATATTGATTTCAATTATTGTTATTTTATATCCCTCCATATTTTAAAAATGGTAAAAATGCAATATAATACATTTATATATTATAGATGTATATATTAATAACCATAACATTATCATATTCCAATTTTATCTGAGATTATTATTCATAGTTCTTATAACAATACTATATTAATTTAGAAACTATATATGCAATATGCAATTTGAGTTCTAGTAACTATAAGAGATAGTCAGAACGTAAATTCAATATAGTATATAGTTGCTCTAACAATATTTTTCTCTGAGTATATATGCAATTTACACGACATAATATTAATAATAATAATTGTAATAGTAATAATAAAAAGCTGTGCCAAGCGATATATAACAAACGGTTCACAATAAAAATAAAATTGATTCAATGATTTGTATTTGATTATTTCAAATGACATTACCAACTCCATAATAAAGGCCTCCCAATAATCCTTGTATTGAACTGTCGATGGACGTGGTTGATAATTTAGCCGCATACGTAACGGCAGCAGTAAAGCTCAACGACGAAGTTATAGATTCCAGAGCTTCGAATATCAGTGAATGCCATGGATTATAAATCAATGAATAACCTGGAATTAATTCAGTTATTCAAAACGGCGCTTATATAAAAGCACGGACCAATTTGAGTCTTCAAATTATCGGAGGTTATCACGCTTCCGCGCTTAATAATAAATGGCTTTAAATAAGGAATAAATAATTGGTTGCATAACGGTCAACTGATTGGCGAACATTCTTATGCAATCGGTCGATTTGAAAATAGAAATTGTAAAGCAAAAAAAATAAACTTTAGAATTGATGATTATTATTGTGGTTTCAAGTATATCTGGTACCTATTAATCTTATGCAATAAAATATAAAGCCAATGAAGATGACATTCGCATGACCAAGTCTGTTAATAATTGGTCCAGATAAGACCAATAACGGTATCCCAGCGACACCTCCAACTGTCACAGTTATTCCCATCAATGACCTGGAACCTCCCAAATCTTGCAAAAACCAAAACAGGAATGATTCGATGTAACCCCAAGCAGTACCTGAAAAATAAAATAATTGTATTAAATGTTGAAATTTTGTATTAATAAATAATGATTGTTTCCAATGCCAATTTACGACGTGGTTTAATGTTCTAAAATTGCATTAAATTTGTTTAATCAACATATGTAATTTTTATTTATTTTTTAACGAATTTTAACTATTGCACGATAAATGCTAAAAGATGTAACTTGATATTTAATTGTATTTATAATGTACATGTAATATATTTTATAAATTCTTGTACAATTTTGTTTTCGTATTTAATCTATGGATGTATATATATATATAAATATGTAAGCCAAATGAATCAGACATTATTATTATCCTGTATGAAAGTGCATTAGATTAATATTAGATTAGCTTTAATCTATTGATAAAATATAGTAACTTTTACTTGTCAAGTAAAAATTCTCGGTCAGTATCCATGATCTCAATAATTTTTATTATTCTATAGTAATTTGACACAGTTTGACCAATCTCTCATAAGAACTAGACTACACATGTAAACATATCTTGCTGGTGCATAGCTGCAGATTAAGAACAACCCAATTTTTGCGATTGAAAATAATAAGGTTATACGTGGAGCAATTTCTGTTTTAAAAGAACTTGAATTATATTATATTTATATGACGGTGCAAATTCATGTTTATATTAATCTTAACAATTAATTTTATTTATAAACACGTATTATTGTAAACGATGACGGTTCACAAAATACATTTTTCTATGATTTTGAAATTGCCTGTTGATATTTATTTTGTTTCTATTTTTGTTAATATTTTAATGGAAAATGCATTTTCCATTTTTATTTTTGTGCTTACATTCAAAGAAATACAAAACAAATAAAATCTTAAATTAATATAAAACAAATAAGCAAACAAAAATAAAACCAATAACAATGTACAAATCAATCAGAAAAATAACAAATCGTTAAATTTGACAACATCAATCATAATATTTACGTTTTATGAGTCGTTTATTAACATCAAACAATGACATCTCGTGTTATTTTTTACTTTAACGCGTTATTATTATTTTCGTTTTGTTTAGAATGGTGTCATTATGTTGCTTTATTTTGTTATCACAATCCGCTTCCGTATGACGAATTTGTATTGTTTTATACATCTGACTGCATTGATTTGAATGCTAGTTAGAAATTAATAACGGCTTTTGACGCTAACAACGACATTACCGTAATTTTATATGCGTTACTTAGTATACCGATCACTGATTAATAATACTGTTATGCACAGACGCAGCGCAAGGAAAGGGGAACCTGTATTTGTGTTACTAATCTGCTGTGAATGGCCAGTTGCAAACTGAAATCACTTGATACTTTTTACAGCACGTATATAAAACACGTACATATCAATATGCAACTTGACGTAAAAATAAATCATTTCCGACATTGTTCAGATGATTAAGAAATTTTATTGCGCAAAAAAGTTGCTGCAAAAAATGAAAATCGTGAGGCAAATTTTAAAAAACCGATATTTCAGGATTTGCTATTTACAGTATTTAAATTAGACGAACAATACGATTCACAATTAGAGTTAATTAACATTGCGTTGACGCTATCGGAATAAGGATGAATTTTTTTGATTTTAAAATAGACACGGTGAAGTAACGCTTAGAAATGTAATCGACTGAAAAGCAAAAGGAAATTAATTAATGTTAAGTTCACTTTGGGGTGAGTCATTTTAATCGTAACTTTAATCCCGTTTCAGAGTCGATTTATTAACATTCCACTTCAATTTGTTTGTAAATCGGTTATTCCTTGTTTTCAGTTGGAGCACTGAGTAAAGCGATTTGATAAAAGTATATATGTAATGTTTGAAAGGAATTAATATCTTTTTACATGTTTGGAGTGATTTGTATAAAATTGGTTTTATGTATAAAAATGAGGTATTAATAAATGTTAAAAAATATAATTCAATTTAAAATGAATATATTTGTTTATGTATAACATTTAAGTATTTGATATACTATACGAAAATAAAATATCTAAAATTAGATTTAATCGTTATTTATTTTCAATAAATAAAACAACAAATATCGAATGACTTTACGATTTTTACTCTTTTTAAGCAAAACAAAATTGATAAAATAATGATATAATAATTAAGATAGATATTTGTGAAATGAAATTGTGGTTTTAACAAATTTAACTGTTGTTATAATCATTATTACATAAGTAAATGTATATAAATCAAAAAATATTTTATTTTTGACAAATGACTGACCATCACTCAAAAAAAGCATTGCTGGTTTAACAAACCACACTGTGCAGTCTGGACTGTAAAAAATTGTAAGTCTGAAAAAATGTAATAAGTCTAAAAATAAAAAAAAAATAATAATAATAATAAGTCTGGAATATAGCTACAACAGGCCAAATGATTAATACTTCATTTTTTAAGAATAATTTATTAATTTATAAATTTATTAGATATTAATAAGTAAAATAAAATAACACATATGAAAATAAATTCATAACCTTAAAATATCAGAATTATAACAGTGTTTATTATACAGTCCAGAACTGTACATTTTTACAACATATACAACCAATTCTGTTTAGTCTAGTCTATTAATTCAACAGTAATTTTTTACAGTGAAAATGTTACCACTAGTCAATGTAAAATTGTTCAATACTTTTATATTATTACCGTTCTTGGCATTAATATTAGTTAAACAACGACTTCTGCAGCATTAGAATGACTATACGAACTTATTTAGGAATTATATTGAGGTCTCGCTTAATCTCCAATTGGAAATCGGTCAGACCTTGACCTGTGTTATAATCTTGAAGGCAACACATACAATATACCCTTACCACAGTCCAGAATATGTTGCTAACCTCAGATGCTATCCTAATCTTGGGCATTTAAATAAATCGAATAATTCAAAGCAAAACTCCAATTGGTTTAATCAATTTAAAACTAATTAATTAATATCTCTTTAAACATTGTTCACACATACACACACAAATACTATGAATTAGGTCGTCAAACACAAATAATTGAAATCACAGAGAAAATCATCGGAGTATATAAACTGGAAATTAAATTTTTAAAATGTTGCCAAACAGTAATTAAAACTCGTGTAATTTATAAATAAATCACGGCTTGGCTTTTTATGCAGTATATGGCTTATTAATGAATCTGTGATTAATCTGTTGAGAAAGTTGCAAACAACTTTAATTATAAACATTGAATATTATATAGTCGATGGAGTGAAATCACTGATGCTGACATTAAGGTTGTAATTATAAATAATTGCAATTTACATTGTGCATTTTTTAATTGACTCCAAATTGTCGGAAAACTGAAGTTATTTATAGAACTGCATGTGGCGTTATGTTAAATATACACAATTTAATAACAAGTAATTTATGTTAATATTTGAAATGATAAATTAATATTACTAACCATACATAGAATGATTTGATAACATTCTCTGTTCATACAAGTTTAGCTCACTCCAAAAAAAACCCTCCAAAATTTGCTGTTAGGTTCAATAATAGTGATAAAATACACAATAACTGTAGGACACACAGAAAAAAATTCTAGTAACTATAACCAGAATATATGGTTATCGTTACAATATTGTACTTAACATTATCATTTTGGTTAAGCCAAACATATATTATGGTAACCAGATCCAAATTCTAGTAACGGTTAAAATATGTTTGCTATAACCGGATTAGTATTAACCAAACAATTTTTTCTCAGTACAAAACAGAAGTTTTGTTAAAAATTATTGAAATAAAAAGAAAAATGTTTTAATTTTTCAGTAAATTATAACAAAGATTCCCTAATTTTTACTGTAAATTTGATAATTTTAACTGCACAGAGCAAAAATTCTAATATACATTGAAAAAAATAATCTTACAAATTTTATCAAATTAGATCATAAAAGTAGGAAAAGTGAGCAAAAATGTAAATAAAAGTGAGTCTATATCATTGTAATTATTATTTGTATGGTAATATTTGACATATTTTTAGAATTTTCTGACTGTAATTTATCATATTTACATTTTTGTCTATTTTTCCTACTTTTATTATATATTTTAGTAAAATATACGGTAAGCGTTATAAAATTGTGATGAACATTATCAGTTTGTGATAAATCAAGAACGTTTTATTGTAACCAATTGCAAAATTCTAGTAATAATTACAAAAATCTACTAATGATTTTCATGAAATGTGTTTGGTTTAGCTAGAATGATGTTAACAAGAAAATTTTTCTCAGCGTGGATTGTTATTTTGTCGTAGAGTTACTGAATTAACCAGTAATTGTTAAAGGAATATTTTTCTGATGGAGAAATTCACGGAGAAAAATAATCTAGGAAAATTTACTATAAAATAAAGCAAATGTACCTTATACTGCGAAAACTGTCAATTTGTCTCATAAATTATAGTAAAAATGCACCATAAACAAGATGAGAATATTATTTTGTTCGTACATTTTTGCTATAAATGATAAGAGAAATTGAAAATTTTGACAGTATAGGAGTATAGTCTTAAATATTTTTCTCCGTGTTGGAATTAAGATTACACGAAATGCAAATGAAATTTATTTTCAACTGGAAAGAGGTGAAAACAATTATTCGCTTAAAGTAATGCTTAAATGTAATGTAATGACAAAGATATTTGGACTTACCTAATATAAAACAAGTTAGCAGGAGAGCGACAATCTCAATATCCTTTAATGCTGATAATACGTGATTGACAACGTTATGAGCAGGTGCTTTAAAGTCCAAATTAATCATCATTATTAATGCTCCAGAAATAATTTTCAACGCTGCGTATAAATAAAATGCGGGCCTTTAAAAAATAATGTATGATTATAATTAGAATTAAAGCTGAGTTTTGAATACCTTAAATACACATTAATCAGAACGTAATTTGCATGATTTTAATAAGTAAACAAAAATGGTTACAAATTGTTTGTAAATTTATCAGCGAATATAAAAGAAGTCATTACGCACGTAGGTACACTGAAAAAAAGATTCGATAACTGTTATGA
>JABFQC010003013.1:0-14881 GCA_022817085.1 Psilanteris sp. ZL-2020
GTTCGTAATGTAACAAGAGCAACGAGATTTTATTATCTTGGTTTTAAATTCGCCACTTTTATTGCTACGAACTCGTATTGAAGGTAGATTATACTCGTGCATGTTAACAAAATGTTTTGTGTATTACAATCTTGAAACTTCGTTGGCTTTATTTTCATGAAAATGAAGTTTTCGGTTTCTTTTGTTAAAAGTGAATTTCATAACATTTTTTAATTACCTGATTTAGTTATTCGTCTTTGGTCGTAAAGAAAGAAAATTTGGATACATTATACAATTGTGCTTTCTGCAAAGGATGCTTAATATATGTATATACATATATATATATATATATATATATATATATTGTATATATGTAAACATATATTAAATGTGTATATAAAGAATAATTCTGGGTAATTTTAAATCGAAATGTATGACAATTTCATAACATAAAATCTATGAATATTTAATGAATATTTTATGATCATTCGAGTCTTTAAGAATTTATATGAGAAAGAAAATTTAATCGCCCGACGGGAGGGGGGAGGGATGTTGAGCATCTCGCTTCCCCTTAAAATACACACCTGTTCATTCATTATTCATAAAGTCATTATTATGTAATTTCTTAATAAAAATCGAGAATCAATTATTAAATTGGAAATCATATCGCTGCATTATTTTTAAACATTTGAAAAAGTATTATTATTGCATTTACAAATTTAAATTTTTGATATATTTTGCTTGAAACGTTAATTATTCATGGATTTAAATATGTCTGTGTTCTTGTTCACGAATAAGTGACATTGATGTCGTACGAAAAAAATTTAATCTTGATTATATGACAATATATTTATTTAATAAGTACACGGAGAAAAATATTTAGGACATTCTACTATAAAATAAAGCAAATGTAGCCTACATTGTCAAAACTTTCAATTTCTCTTATCATTTATGGTAAAATGTACGAAAAAAAAAAATATTCTCATCTTGTTTATGGTACATTTTTACTATAATTTGAGAGACAAATTAAAAGTTTTCACAGTGCAAGGTATATTTCCTTTATTTTATAATAAACTTTCCTAGATTATTTTTCTCCGTGTATGAATATGTATAAACGATTAACACACACACAGAAATATTTTGTAGAGACAAAAAAATTTTGTTTCATTCAACAAAACAGTTTTGTTGTTATTTAACTAAACAAACATTTTTGTTAGATCAACAAAATATGATTCAAATTCGATCATTTTGTCATATCGTTGATGTTTTTTATTTAAATCAACACTATAATTTGGTAAAAGCGTATTAAACGTTTCAGTAAAAGCTTAAATATTTACAAAATATTTTATTGAACTCATATACTTCACAGACGAATTTACAAAATACGCTTAACAAAATAATTTCTTTAATCCAACTGTACACGGAGAGAATATTTTACTGGAATAAATAAATAAATATGTAATTTAAATATATGTTTTACTGAATCAGCCAAACATTTATCTAACTTGAAACAGTGTTTATTAGTTACAGCTAAACAGTATTCTCCGTGTATCATTTCTGTACGTGGCAGAATGATATTTTAAAAACGATAGACTTAAACCTATATTAACAATACAAACTACATCATTCCATATAATAACCTTCTTCACCCAACACATAGAAAAAAGTTATATTAAACATTACTATAAGTCTGGCGTTCCAAGGATATCGAAACAAAAACAATGCAAATTACTATACTATACTATTGTAAAAATTGTTATAAAATGTTTGCACAGTACAATATCATACAAGAAAATTTACTATATCATATAAGAAAGTTTGCTATAAAAAAGGTATACTAATTTCCGTAACATTCATTGAGATATTCTCAGAATGCTAGAAGTATATCAATTTACGATATATCTTTTTTCTACGTGAATAAATACATAAATCGCTCAATCAAACCATCAACCACGCTGAATTAAAAAACTGATTCGTTATAAATCATACGACTAATTTACAAAAATATCTTGTCTCGCGTCAAAGTGCACATCAACATTTGCTTTACGCCATATTCATTACAAACTCACTTGACAGGCATTTATATAAAACGCATTACATAACACTATTCGTAAGTGTAATTATAAACAATTTTTGAATGCAAATGTTTGTTTAATGTACGCGATATTTGCAATTATTGCCGTAACGCGGAGGACTTAAAATAATCACTCTCGGTGTCCAGGTTTAATGAGCAAAAATGCGACGACGTTTCAATAGAATTACGTGTAATCGGTAATCCGACTAGCGAAAAGTTTGCGCGTAAGATGAAACCGAGATAAAGAAGTGGCATGAGGCGCGTTTGAGCAAACGCGATTCCGAGATTAGTTAGCGTTCATTATCGTTATTAATAGTATTGGCATAACAGCGCAGTGCCACTGTGATTACATTGTTGAACGAAAGATCGATTAGTTTCTACAAATGTTGAGAGTACACAACGCGATTCCGCAATTATTCGCTATTACAGTGTCTCCACTCTACACTTAATCCGACACTGAGTTATAGCTACATCATCATACGGTAAAGCTCCGGCATGAGCGTCACAGTAAATTATACAAATTATACGTATCCTCAGAAGTTTCATTTCAGATACATACGAGCATGGCGAGCATGCATGATGCTTCCGATGAGCGTTCTTGAACCTCGCATTCGTGCTAACCGCTCGTCCACCTAGGCGGATTATTGTTATTTCAAAATTGCAGCTCTATCAAAATTACGACCCGATGCTTTATGATCCTTTTCCTCGCGGCTCCTATATCGATTCGGAATCACGACGCGAGATAACAGCGCGCAAAAATTGCTTTATGGCTTGCTAATTACTCAACCCGGGTCAACCTTATTGCGCCATTATTGTTGTGATTTCAATTACGCTTGCAGGCGATTTTTGTTTGGTTATTAATTATTAAGACTTTACAGCATTGTAAAAACAGGAACCTTTTGAATGCCTTATTTTAAGACAGCATATCGCCTTAAATGAAGGCGCTATGTGACTTACAAATAAGTCATTTTGAAGGTTTAAGACACCGAAATATAAGACGTTTAAAATCGCCTGAATTGAAATTAATTATTTTTCGGTGTGTTTATTTATTAAAAGTAATAAGAATTTATATTTTTAGTTGATATAAAAAAATAAATGAAATTATACATCTATAATAATATCTTTAATGTTATTAATTAAAATACAGAATGTACTATAAGTGACAGAAAACGAGGTTATGTATGATCTAAGTCGTCTTGCAAGTGTCTTACTATAAGTCGCCAAACTGATTTTGTAAGTGAACGACTGGAAACTGGCTACAATAAAGTGCCTTAATTTAAGACACTTGTTTTTACAGTGAATTGTTTTTCAAACGGAGACCAAAAATTGCTCGTGTAGTGGGAAGTTGAATCCTTATATTTAAATCCGTTATATGTCGGTGGATATTGAAAATCGTAGTACGAAATGTGTTCATTTTTTGCACGCTCAAAGTGAAAATTCCGGATAATTGGATTTGAATTGAATGCGAGGAAAAATCGATTCGGTTATTTGTGAAGATTATTTTATATTAAGACAAAGGAACTAATCCGATTCAAACATAGTATGTCTCGCAAAATGTACCGGTGTATTGTTTAAATAAATTCGCGAGTTTGCCAAAAATATTGAACGTTGAATGGCTTTTAAAAAGGAAATTAGGAAGAACGAGAGGATTTTTAATAAGATTTTCATTTGGCTTTGGACAATACATCTTGCCGAATTGAACACGAGATCTAACGTTTTACATATTATCGTCTGTATGTAAGGCCATTAAAATTAATTCAACGTAATTTAGATAAATTAAGAATCAATTCTGCGTTTATCTTAGTATGTATCTGAATTTGTTTAAACTTATAACTAATATTTATTATATTACGTTTCAAAAGTTACTAAATCAAAATTACTACAAAATTAAATAAAATTTGCATCAAACCGTAACCGAATTGCCTCAAACAAATGACCATTCCATTATTTCATACTTTACGAGGTACAAAGAAAAACTACAAAGCACTGATTTGTCTTTTGTAAATGTATTTTGCGCATATCAATAATCATCGATGTAAATAAAATCGCCTCGCTTTACGGTTATTAATAGAATAGAAAAACTTGCAGATCGAGCACAAACACTCGAAATCAGTACGCAATAAAAAGCAAAATGAAACACTTGTCATTAAATAATGTACAAGTTCGACTGAGGAATTTTATTTGGGTTTAGATACTTATCTGCAGACACGTGTAGGCAGGAAAAAAGGACTCGAAAGAAAGGAGACGTCTTTCTCTAAGGACTTTATATACCTGATCGTGTGTCGGCGGGTCGGGCGCATAAAAGACACAAGAAAGGAAGAAAAAAGAGGAAAGAAAAATGGGGCTAAGGTGCATAAGCAGAACAAGTCGTAGTAAAACATAATAATAGCGAGTTGACGAGACTCGGGGATGAAATGTGTTTCAACGAGGGTGACGGAACGACAGGGAAAGAGATGTTGTCGTTATTGTGCCAAAGTCTTGCGCAAGAAAATGTTCCCACAGGATCAAGCAACCCACCGAAGACATTCGACTTGCGCGGTAGGTCTCCGCAAACAAACGCGTCTACCATTGTGCACCTTCCGTCTCCTTTCTTCCGTATTTCCCAATTTTCTACCAACAGTCCTTGTGACTGCAGCGCCACATACGATCCACGCGAGTTATGCTTCTGCGAGATCCGATACTTTGTCGCGATCTCTCTCGTCACGGGCATTTATGTCAACGAGAGAAGTCCTTTTTATATCGAGGAGTGCGTTCATTATGAGGAATCGTATTTTTAAACTCCTCTTTTAAAGCCAGAAGGTTGAGAAAGATGTTGCCTTTTCATGGAGTTTCAAGTGAATTGAAAATATTTGATCTCTTTTTTTTCCGATGAATTTTATTATGTACTTAAACAGACCGAGTTTTATTAAAGGCGCTTCAACAAATGAAATTGATATTAGGTTACAAAACACATTTATTTCCGAATTCGTGATTGTGGATTGGTTCATGTTAGTCGGGATATGGCATGTATAATAATAAGAACGATGAAGTAAATGCAGAAAATATGTACGGTTTGATTCGTATTGAACGAGTAATTAATAATTTACGGATATAAATATTGAGTTTAATTTTTTGTGTAGATATACAGATGATATGTATTTATGTTATACATTATGTATTTGATTTAAGCATGTATTTTAAAATGTGTATATACTTAGTTCAGTTAAAGTTATTAATCAATTTTGTTCATTTTTATCACATTGTCGTTTTTATTCATTGCCAAAGACATTCTTTTCATTGTAGCACGTACTATAATAATGTGCAAATATTTTGTATTATATTGATTATGAAGATTAAGCGTTTTTGAGCGAATCTTCAATTAACTTTTACGTTGGGTTATTATGGAATATTTAGAAAAAAATAGATAAAATTAAATTTATTACATTTCCGCATTCCTATGTAAGAAATCAATTTATTTGCTTTAAATTTAATGTTCCAATACATCAAATAGTACCAAAAAAATTATTACTTTTATTAGAGAAATTTTATTTAAACCAAAATTTTAAAATACCATTTTTTCTAGATATTCCTTTGAATACTGACAACTTTATTGTATAATACGTCCATATTTTATGTTAGCGACTTTTGTATGCCTTATTAAAAGTTACTTTCAATATTATTCAAAGATTAAATAAGATTACATGAAATTGTAGGAAAAATATGTTAAATTTATTATGTGGTTCAGCGTAGATTAAATGAAGGGTGTGACAACGTTGAAAATCAGTACACTGTATGAAATACATGTGTCCTTTAAATAAAAATTCAGATTTTCTTATGTTATTGTATTTTTATTTTAAATATAGTATAATCATATACATATATATGTATTATATATTAAAAATGATGTACCGGAAAAGGAAATTCTTTATGTTCTTTATTTTCTTTTACAAATTCCAACATATTTAATGCAAATCCTTTTCTTAAATATGATTCAATTGCAATTACGTAATTTCAAATAAGAATATATAATTTTATTGTAAACGCAAAACGTATATAGATTTAATTAATTTGATCTTAAATATTTTAATTCATTTCACAGTTCATTAGTGAAATCTTCTAAAAGATACAAGTATTATATCATTGAAAGGATCATTGAAATAAACAGAAAATTTTGACGAAAGCAACTGTATACTCATTAAAATATATCCGATGTACTTACGAATTCACTAAATCAATTACATCAGTGAATTTGAATCACGCAATTACAAACTTTGGTACTAGTAAATACAAAGTACATTTTGGTAACAGGGAATAATTGTAGTGTAATTATTCAAAAGCGAATGTTACATTATAGCCGGTCAACCACATCAACTCACGGATATTACAGAATGTCACACGCAATATTGCATGTACTTTACATATATTGCAGCGTATAAAATATAATATATTATTTCCGTTTCTGTACAATATTATTCGTAAACCGCCCTTCGGAATTAGATCTGAGATATCTTTTCAGTTCTAAGAAATGTATGTTAAGAATATAGATTAAATAATATTAAACTAAACTTCTTTACTTTATACAGACATTCAGTATTCTCAAATAGTATAAAATATAAATATTTAAATAATATATATATGATATTGTATTTTATTAATTTCGACTATGAAAACCTATTATATATTATTTACTTATATACTTTTATATACTTTTTATAAATTAACAAGTATATTTAAATGCAAATATACAAAGGGTTATTCTAATTTCATTTCAGTTTAATTATTTATTATTATTTAAATTAAATAATATAATGTTTTATATTAAATAGATACATAAAAATGAAATGTCCAAAATAACAGAATAACAACATAAAAGTAATAAAAAATAGTATTTAACATCAAAAGATGTTAGCAAATCAAATTATACAAATACAACCGCAATGAAAAAAACAGGTGGAAGTCACTTCCACTTGAAGTATGAAGACATATAGTCTGCAAAGAGTGAGCATAAAGTACAAGTCGACCTCCCAAGCAAATTAACTCCGCGGAATGTAACAGTATGAACTTTTGATCCGTGATTGATAATTAAAATGAATGCATTTTTTAATCTAAAAAATTGCATAAAAAGAATTATGGGCAGAATTATATTAGTATGCAATCATTCGTCGACAATAAGAAAGATAGATAATATTTATGTATAGTTTAGCAATTAAAAATATAAAACTGCACAGATGACTTTGATATTATTAAGAGTTATTACACGTAATCACGATATATTTTAAGGTTAATTATTTACATTGTAATTTACTGCTTGGATAAATTAAATGTTAAAATAACATTTTGACTCAAAATGATATTTGTGATCCTTTGTTCTTTGTACCACTTATTACAAAGCAAAACAGGATTTTTTAATCAGGAAACTAAAAGAATACGTGAATAACAATGACGAAGTTGAATGCACTCTCCATTAATATAATTTAATAGGTTTATACAATTAATATAATAATAATAACTTAACCTTTTGATTTATAGATTTTTACGTCCAAATTAAAGTACTTTTTCTTGTGCTAAACATTAAAAAAAGTTGCTTAAGAAAAACTTGATAGTTTTGTATCACATGTTAGGAATTATGTAGCAAATTTAATCTGTAACACACATTTTAATTTATGGTCACAACTGTCATTTATAAATTGTCATCAAATGACGCTGAACTTTCTCATATGTTCAATTTATTTACACGTAGAGTTGAATTATTCTATACTGGTTTACTGTACACGGTATTCAACTTTTGAAAAATACTTTACTTCATGATTATAATTTATACTCCATTTGCGTTTGAATTCTTGATTCATGGTTTGAAAATTTTATGAACATCGTAAAGTGTTATTTGGGTACCTTTCACGTTAAAGATAACGCCCATGACTCTTATATCATCTGCGATGACTAGAAAATATGTACAATCTGAACAATTTCTGTCGATCAACATTCAACATTGGCACATGAAATTATCGTGCAATATCAGGAAGTTACTTTACACAATTGTTCAAACAAAAAGTAAAACGTATATCCACAATACAAACAACGAATTATCAAGATAGTTAGCGGATTAACCTTTATGACTTTTCTAATTAGCTAAGCTGTAAATTTAGAATTATATAGATTTAAATCGTACTAAATTAATCTAAATAAATTGTTATTGATATTAATTGCAAATAATTCATTTTCAAACTGGATTTTATACAAAATATTATATATATAAGTATTATATTATTGTCGAACGTGTTAACAAATAGACGGTTACCATTTTGAACATTTCTCAAAACTGTTCATCTGAGCAAAAAAAATGGTTGCTTGATATTAACAATTATTTTTGAAAAATCTTTTTCTTTAAAATGTATACATATAAAATGTTTATACATTAATAATACAACATATTTCGTCTTATTGTTAATTAATTATTTTATTTTTTGCATAAATATTAATATGTGATTTCTAAACTTTTAAATTATATTTTAATCTAATTAATAATCAGTTTATAGAATTAACATATCTTGATACTTATCATTTAACAGTAAAATATCGCACTATTCTCATTCCTCTGAAATACATCTCTAAGGCCTTTATTTAAAGATTATTTACAATATATTCTAAAACCCTTTCTAAGTAATATTAAATTTTATTTATCACTTGACTTTGTTTTCAATAACTCAAATAATAATTTATCAATTATTAAGTGAAACTAAAATCGGTACAAAAAACGTCAAAATATAAGCGGATCATTTGAAATTTTAATCGCTTTAAAATTTGACGTACCTATAGATAAAATTTTGTGCTGACGAAATAACATTACGAATTTTTTCGAGACTTTTACCGTATCAAATTTCGATTAAATATGCTTATCACTGGAAGGATCGCGTGCAAATAAAAAAAAGGACACCTTTTGAAAACCTTAAACCCATTTATTGAACTTGCCAGAGCTACCATCGTTGGACTAATCTGCATTAATCAGGACAAACGTCGCATTTTGACGTGGTTTAAACGTTGAGACTACGGTATCGTGAACTCTCCGACATCGTCCTAATAGTATTTAGCGGCAAATGTCAGTCCGACAACAAATTCCCGACTTCTCGCCTCTTTTTTCCAGCAGTCACGACAACCGGTATAATCTAACGTTTCCTATATATACACATATGCAGAAAAGCCATTACGCAATGTCGGTCGCGCGAGGAGGCTACCATCTTCCCTGAACTTTGCTTCCTCTCTCTCTCTTTTCTTACTTTCATCTTCGACTCTACCTTCTTCTCATTCTCCGAGTGCCTTTAGCTTTCACGTTCGTGCCTAATTCTCTTCCCAGGTTGGCGTTGGTTTGCGCAATAGTGACAGTGAGTTACTTCACGATCACCATTGCACACATCGACGCGAACTCGTACGACTCCTGCGATGCGTCGAGCGTGGGTGTTTGATGCGACTCATCGACGTTATGTAAGAACCTCTCCTCCGAGGACATGTGTCGTGTACGAATTAACTGTACGAAAATTAAGTGTTGGTCTATGATTGATGAATTACGTTTCACAAACATTAGGATTATGTTTTCTGTTGGAAAAAGAAAACAACCGTCCGACCTACCATGTACCCTATTTTTCATCCCTTTTTTTTCAACGAAACGAGAGTAGAAGACAAATACGTGTAAACACGAGGTATTATTAATTCACAGATATATATTCTATGTATGAAATTATTCAAAAACAAAAGGAACCGTGTCCTTTTGTCGAATTAGGGAACCGTATTTTAGTAACTATCTGAAGAGGGCGCTGTAATTAATCATAGAAAAGTGTTGACGAGAAATGTTGACAATTAAAGCAAGCAAAATAAGAAGTCGAGGAATATCATAAATTTGAATAGTTACACGCGTCATTTAATGTGGTTTATTATTAAGAAATGATGAAAGGACTATTTGTAAAAGTAAGCTTTTTATATAGATTAATTTACCTAGACTATTAAAATTTCGATTTTTACTTGTGCACAATATTCACATTATCTCCTGGAATCAATATTGTGAGCATACATAACTTTGTGCATTATGAAATACTTTATTCGCGAAATAACGTTACAATATTTATCGTTGTTATTTAATTTTCAAATTATGCGTTATATGCTAATAATTTTACATCCTCAATAGTTTAATCATTTTATTAAACATGTTTATATTTTTCTGTAATAATAACATATTAATTAAATTACAGCAAACAAGCTTCATGCGTGTTTCTGGTGAATAAAATGCTTATTTATGGCAAAGTCAATTTATTTCCCTTACTAAATTATTTTTTAACAGGTATACTAATTAAATCAATAATTGCGATAAATAAATAGCATTTAGTTATTGTAATGTCTTGTGTTTCTTTTCGATGACAAAATAATTCGTAGATTACAATTATCAGCAATTGTTTAAACAACCGATTGCTTATTTTTTTAACGTATACATATTTTTTATAACAATAATGAACGGGAATTGCAACGCAAAAACAAAACACCCATCTTTACACAATTATAAAATCATACAAAAAACATATATAAATATGATATAATTGTTATTTTATAATCTGCTTACTTACAATATATAAATTCTATAATTAATTAACTTACAGAACAAATTACGTTTACTCCTTTTTGAAAAAAATATAATTTTTCAAATAAAAAATTCAAAATCAGATATTTCAAATGTTCTCAATTTAATGTTATCAAATTCTTTATATTTTTAATTTATATATAATTATAATACGCTTCACATAATAAAATTAACAATCGTTTTATTACTTATATCATAGGAATAAATGTGCAATCATTAATATAAATAAATTTACGAATGACATATGTAAACACTTGTTGTATCAACAACGCATAAACATAATTTATAATTTAAAAAGCGAAATTTTCATAATTTTACGAATCAAAGAAAGTTACAATTATTGATCACCTGGCGCGCTATACAATTATATAAATAACCATAATGAACTGCCAATAAAATATAGACAGGTATAGATATAAACCCCATTTCAACAAAATATTCCGATGCAAAGAAATCCGACTGCGAAGCAGCTTCTACTTTAAAATGTTAAGGTCGCTTATTAATTAAACATTAACTATTCGTCTTGACATCAATTTTTAGATCAAGGATTACACCGAGTGAAATGTAATAAAAATAAAATAACCTACAAAAAAAATGATAATATAAAGAACGCGTTTAAAATAATTGCAAAATCCAGCTTCAATAAATAACCGAAAGCGTCTAATAAATTATTGCAAAACACTGATTTATTTAAGCGCGGTAAAAACGCAATCTGAGTTGTTTTGACGCGATAATCTATTGAACGAATATAAAGCTATAATTGCAGAGATGACATTTTTCAACGCAAAATATAGAGGGTTGATGAAATTTACATCACCTTAGTCGGCCGTTTCGTTCAATAATTGGCATAAATATTTATGCCCTCGCCTAATATCAAATGCGCAAAGCGCGACCGATTCTCCCATATAAATAACAGTTATTTGGCCGATCAAAATTTAATTAGCCAATCGCGGAATCAACGAAATGTACGCACTCGTAAAGTATATACCCGCGGTTGCATGGGCATATACAAACGCGGAGAGATGTTGAAAGAAAATTAATTTGATAATGAAACGGCGCGCGCTATTTGCTCAAGGGACCGTTTTGATAGCGGGAGGTGTGAGAAAGTCTTAGCACGGCATCGCCGCAGAGATTCGCGCGGATTATTTCATAAGCGTCCTCGATACGTAAAAATTCATCCGCTCTTACCGCGAAGTGAACTCGCAGTTGTGCAATGCGGTTTAAAGGGGCGCCTCCGACACCGTTACACGGACCGAAGTCTCGCAGACCCTGCGCCTACACACATAACACATATTCCTCAATTATTCGTCATTCATCATTAACAAACAATAATCTCATTAACAACATTATCTAATACCATTATAACATTACTTTTTTATACTATTACGTTGCTTCGACTCCGTTTGACTGAATAAACTCGTCATAATGGAATGTGTAACTTCATTTAATATATATAATTAATAATTAGCCCGAGTCATTTGGAGTGAATCGAAGCGTTGCGCAATATAGTTCGAGCCTTTATCAATCCGTTCAATTCGGTCACTTTCACACGAACAATTAGGGAAAGTCGCGGAATTGAAGTAACTAGATTTGCGATCATTGTCATTATTTCAATTACCTGAAGATAGTCGCGGGTTTAAAATGGTCCTACGAGCGATTTTGAAAGATGTTGCAGATTTTGATATATTTTTGTTATTTATTTAATACATATTTTTTTAATCATTTCAGGCAATTTTCTCATTTTGGGAAAATTTATTCAAGACTCGTTTTCGAGGTGATGAAATCGTTTTCTGCTAATCTCATAAACAAAGCTTTACATAATTGGTTTTTAATTGATTAATAAAATTCTCCTATGTATGTAGAATAGCCTAAATCAATTTAGTATCAATTCCATATAAAAATAACAAACTAATAATAAACACTATTCCGTTACATTAGACTTGAAGAACTGTCTTAAGGTGGTTCTTCAAGCAATTTTGACAGATGTTGCAATTTCATTATAGTTTCGTTGATTTATTTAATACGTTTATTTTTTGTGCATACGCACATTTTCTCATTTTTGCAAAATTTATTTAATATTAAGAAAATCAATTTAACTTAATATTAAAAACGTGGCGAGTAGAATCGTTTGCGAGGTGAGAAAAAAACGAGTCGACTAATTACGTCAAGAATTTAATTTGAAAATTTAAATTTATTACACAAAAATAATTTCCCATCATCAAAAAATGGTTGCAATGCTTACGTTTTATGCAAAAGCCAATTTTAATACTATATAATAAAAGAAAACACTATTCCGTTACATTAGACTCGAAGAACCTTGCCTTAATAGTTAAAGTAGCTTTTTTGACAGCGTGCGCTTTTTACGGATTTATAGGTTAAGTACTGTACAAAGCTAATTAACGATGATAAATATCACCCTTTGCGGGCAATATTAAAGACAAACGAATTATGGAATAAAATTGTAATTATAAAAACTGTGCGTTTCAATATTTATTGCACATTGGGCTCTCTTTCTAACCACTGCTGGCACAGCCCGATTAAACGCCTGATAATATAAATAACAGCGCTGGCAAACTGGTTTCCATATTTTATCCAAGTTAAACGTCGTTGATCATTGTCACTACCAGGATGGGTGACCATATATAAAGCAGTAAAAAAGTAGGAAACAATATTTCCGCGTGGAATTAATATCATCAGCGTTGCATTTCGGTCAATACGGATCAATAACACGGTACGGCACGCATCGTAAATTTGTCCAATCGCTCCATTATTTCTCTCGGCGAAATCAAATAATCTATATAAGATACGCGCGGCGTGAGTTTAGCCACGTTCAAATCAGTCGCGGAACACGGCCGATTTAAAACAAACGCATCCAATCATTGACTTTTATCATTGCACAAACCGTTCCGACGTTGAATCGGTGCGCTTCAAAATCACGTTTATACCTTTTGTGTCAACCACGTTATTTCGTACGCGTTGAACTTAATCTTAAGACGTCGTTGAGTGCTCCCCCCAAACGCGGCCAATCAATACAGAAAGTTGATCGGCAAATGGGAGGGAATTCGAAATTCGAAATGTTAATAAATATTGCACGGCGGGGCAAGTAAACGATTCAGTTCGCATTTTATTAGCGAAATAACGTTGAAGATAAAAAAGCGTAAAATGTGATACACGTTTAAAATACACAACGCATATTACATAAAGGTTTATCGTTTAAGTGGTTACGTCTTAGTACGTGAACTCTGTTCGCGTTCGCCAATGCATTACGCGTACTTCCGTCTTTCAAACGAAAATTTATTTTGCGTCGTCTATCCCGAAGCTTTTCTTCCACTTTTATTTTCCTCGTACTTCCGTCTTTTCTTTCCTAAGATATCTCGGGTTACGTTTCGTAAGAGTTCGGTTAAATATACCGACGCGATGATAACGGATTAATAATGAAATAATATCAACGGGTAAGCGTCCCTTTAGCTGCAAATAATTTACTGTTAAATGCGAGTTTACCATTCACGGGTCAACGTTATAATCAACTAAAAGATATGTACATGTATATAATATAAGAAATGTTAAACACGAGCGGAATAAAGAACATTTCGTTTGAGCCAAATTATTTAATCCTTCGTCGGCATTATTTAACAATTTAAGACGTTGTGTCATATTGTTTGAAATGGGAAAATTAATAGTTTATTCACGATAGACTAATTAAAATGGTCTGGCTTTAAATATACGCGGACGTCAGTTGAGCAACTAAGGCGAAATTAATTCAGAAGATACGTTCGATAGTTATAGGTTAAAACTTTCTATATTGTCTCGAGCAGGCAAGCTTTGTTGATTTTTTCCAACCGAGTTACATTGTTTTATAATATATAGTTACAAAATTGAACATTATTGCACGTCAAATGATTATGTTTATAATATCTTTTAACGCAGCGTGTTTTAACTTAGGAATAATTAGGATTTTGTTCTCGGTGTTTAATATTCAATGACTACGTGTAATTAGCAAGACAACAAAAATGAATCGCTCAATCTCTACGATTTACGCGTTACTACCATTACAAGAACATTAAACAATAATTTGAGTCGGAGCAACAAAGTCGTCGCTCGTTCACTGTAAAAACTGGCGTTACAAAAATGTCTTCAGTCAAGACATTTTTATAGAAAAGATATTATAAGTGTCTTATTATTAGATACTATTTATGTCTTTTGCATGAAAATGTCTCGGTTCAAGA